>WEIB01000152.1:0-25053 GCA_015476505.1 Urochloa ruziziensis
CGTGCCAGCCTGCCACGACGGCTCCCGAGGCGAGGCCCGTCGCGATCGGAGGAAAAAGCGCAGGGAACCCGGCGCCGTTTGCCCCCTCCTCCCCTCCCCGGCGCCTTTATAAACCCCTCTCCCCTCGCTCCTCTCCTCCCACCCACACAGCTCACACGCGCAGGCAAGCACCAGAGCCAACAAGGAGAGAGCAGAGCGCCACCAGCCGTCCGATCCTTCCACCACCCGATCCGATGGCTCTCGCTCTCTCCGGCTCTTCCGCGCTCCGCGCCGCCCTGTCCTCGCTGGCCCCGAAGGCCACCAGGGGCTACGCGGCGTCGGCGGCGTCCGGGGCCATGCGGCGCGCGGCGGCCGCGGCGGAGGGGGCCGCCGCGGGGGAGGCCAAGGAGGCCGGGCGCGGCGCCGCCGCCGAGATCTCCTGGGTCCCCGACCCCGTCACGGGACACTACCGCCCCTCCAACTGGGCCGCCGCCGCCGACCCCGCCGACCTCCGCGCCGCCCACCTCGCCCGCTCCTACGCACGGGCGTGAGGGGCGCGCCGTCCCGTTCGTCCGTCTGATGTAAAACATACCGAAGGGGAAGGGGGATGGGTGGGGTTCGTCTGCCGGCGTCGGCGTCGTCGCTCCCTGGCGGCGGCGGGCAGGCATGGTCGTGGAGCAGGAAATCCGAAATCCTTTTGGCTAGGGTCGCTGTGGAACGCTGACGCCTCTGCATCATCTCGGCTCGGCCAAGGGGAGATACGAAACGAGGAGGAAGAGCGGCGGCCTCTGGTTGGTCGCCGTTGTGTGCGTGCGTTTGTGTGGGCTGATGCCCTGTTCTAGCTAGTGCTCTCCTATCAGATTCAGATGTAGTATGCTGCAGAGAGCGGGCAGGGTTTTGCTGCTGTTCTACGTTTGTTTGTTATACTGTACTCGCTACCACCAGAAATAAATCTCGCAGCTTGTTCTAATTCCCACCATTGTTGCTGCATCTCATGCGTAAACTGAGCTAGTGTCAACAGGAGAGGAGAGGTCGCCTGAAATTCGACCCGGTGCATTTTCCCTTGGAAAAAATCTTCGCGAGATCTCGTGGTAGACGTGCGTGGCTGTGCAAGTAAATGTGACCCGGTGGGTGCAGAGAGCCCGTCCGGCCAGTGACGTATGGTGTGCTAGTACTGTAGCCTGGTCCTACTGGTTGGGAGGTCTCCTAGGGGCTCTACTTCGGCTCGTAGCCAGCTATAGGAGCGCGAAGTCCTTAGGGCAGTCCCAACGTAGACTCCACCATAGAGTCTAAAGTCATTAATTATGCTGCCATGTAAGCAAAATGCTGATGTGGCAGAGCATTTATTGAAGAGAGAGGGGAAAAAATGAAGAAACCAAGTCTAACTAAGAAACCAAGTCTTCACGCAAATCAAGAACATATGTGAGAGAGACAAGTGGGTCATGGAATTAGATAGACTTCAAGATACAAAATCTGCATTGGAGGCTATAGTTTCTTATAATAGAGTCTTGAACATATGGATTCTATGAGTAGAGTCTGGGTTGGGACTGCCCTTACTCTTTCTTTCTTTTCTTTTTTTTTTGAAAGATCGTCTCCTACTCTGTTTCAACCACACGAAACAGAGACGTGCAATTTCATCACACACACCGCGAAGTTGAGAGGGCAACTCCGCGAGATCAAGTAAGCGCCCGGTGATCCCATCGCGCTCCAACCAACACCGGCCGGCTGCGCCGCCTCGCCTGCACTCATCCCCTGTGGGCTGTGGCCGCGTGACCAATGGCAACCAATACTCGTGCCTCTCGGGCCCCGCTCCCGCCGCGGGCGGCCGTGAACCGCACTTGATCGGCGCATGGACACCGTCGTTCTCTTTTTAACGTGACGGTGGTCGACAGCGACAGCCGGCGAGGGGTGCAGTGCAGACGCAGCTTGCTTCCGGCTGGCTCTGTTCTCGGATCAACTTGGGCCAAGGGGCGCGGAGGCATTTGACAGTGGACGGAGCTCGCCATTGGAATTGTACAGTACTACCTGATAGCTCAAAATTTACCACGAGCACGTCGGCACGGAAGGATCGCGAAGACGAGCCGAGCTGGACCAGTAATCACTAATCAGTCCATCACATGACGCGCCGCCAAGATACACTCTCCAGCAGAAGAAAAGCTGTTGGGAATTGGCCGCCCTGCGTGGGCTCAATTCCCGAGAAGATCAGGTTAAATACGTGGCACTAAAAAAATCTGAAGATGTTTTACGAAATTTTTTTTTCGAGTATGTTCCCTCACATGCATAGCATATTAGATGTAGTCGAAAAAATTTCGCTTTTCATCTGTGGGCCCTGCTAGGCAAAGACTGCGTGCTGCGGCAGAGCTGCGAATTGCAGTTGCATTCTCTCTGCCGGATCGACCAAACGTGCTCACAGAAAAAGAAAAGGCATCTTTCAAAAAAAAGAAAAGAAAAAGAAAAGGCAGAGTCACCGGAAGATCTGTTTTGGTCGCCGAATGAACTCACGCTTTGGCCCAATAATTCGTCTCTTGTTGCTATTTTAAGCTTCCCGAGATACCCAATACTGACAGCATTATATTGCACAAAGCTTGTCCGTATAGCTTTCGTAAGGGACAAGGCTTACTAGAAATAACTGATACGAGTTCGATCAACTTGCTTCTATGTATAATAACGCACAAAGCTGAAGGAGGATATTTTGGTTGGGCCAAAATTATCCAAGTAATTTGCTAAAAGATACTTATATTTGCTACAGGAGGCGAGCGTGGCGGCACTACAACTTCGGCAGTCAAGGCGCCTAAGCTTTGGTGCAGCGACGAGCTTCAGCTGCGAGCCTGCGAACCAAACGCAGCCCTATTGGACATAGCCCTGATTTGCCCGAGAAGACCAAATATTTACATCGGGAGTATCATAGCATTACTGTAACAATTTATTATCTAATCACGCTTTAATTAGACCCATTAGATTCGTCCCGCGATTTACAAACCATTTGTGTAATACGTTTTTTTCAACTACATTTAATATATTATACATGTGTCCAAACATTTATTTTGAATTTTAGATCTAAACACCCCGTTATAGCCCAAATTTGCTCGAGAAGACCAAATATTTACATCTGGAGTGTCAATTTTATTGCAGACGTTCTAACGTCACAATCGTAGTAAAATGCCCTCGGCTAAATGGAAAACAACCCACCAGTACAAGTTTATGCCCCATCAATATATGAAAACAATATTTTTTTTACAGATGAGATCAATTGGGCTTTTGAAAAGTCTGGAAGATACTTGACAAGGTCGATGTACAAGTTTCTTGCTGGTAGAGGGGTGCATAACAAAAGGTTAGAAAAACTTTGGAAAAGTAGGATGCCACTGAAGCTCAAAATTTTTCTTTGGCAAGCTCTCCAGGACAAGGCTTTAGACAGGAGTAGCCTTGAAAAGAAAACAATGGAAAGGGGATAGAAACTGCATCCTATGTGGGAGATCCGAGGACGTGGATCACATCTTCTTTAACTGCCACTTGGCCAGGTTTATCTGGACAAGCTTCAAAGAAGCCTCAGGGCAGTCCCAACCCTCTACCTCAGCTAGTTTCTATAGAATTAATTACACTGCCACCTATGCAAAAATCTGATGTGGCAACAAAATCAATGAGGAGAGAGAGGAAAAATGGTAGAAACGATTTCTACCCTGAGAAACGACGTCGGCACGAACTCCAACTGACGATGAAACGAGCGGAGGCGCGTTGGAGACCAGCCGTGGTTTCTTCCCTCGCGTTCTGTGCGGACCTCGCCTGCGCCTAGCTGACCTCGCCGTCGCCCGTCGGTGCTGGGTGAAGGAAAACGAACGCCTTCTCCGGCGCCGTCCACACGCTCACTGCAAAAATCGTCCTGCTGATGCCCAACCACTGTCCCGCAGGGGCCTCACCGGCCGCTCACCGCTGGTTGCCGTGCAGGGGGAGTGCTGCTGGCTGGCCATGCGAGCCCTGCCGCCGCCGCCGGCTGCGTACGCTCCTCGGGCGCAGGTCGGAACTCCACTATCGTCGGGGGCTCCTAGAATAAGCAAATCGAAAACTTGAGCAACGGAGCAAATTTGATTGATCCTCTCCAAGAAATAAATCATATTCAACCGCGCATCTTGAATCTAAAGGAAACAATTGGACTTGAGATCACGAGCTTGAATAATCGCTTCTGTTCAAAGCAAGCAATTACGGGTATCCCTACCAATCTGGATCTAAGATGGCAAGCAAAACAAAAAACAGAACTCCAACTCGCCAGGGAGAAGAAGCAGGACGCCGATAGTAGCCCGCAACGGATGGCCGTCGGCGGCACCGGACGTCGCCACAGGTGGGCGCCTGCACTGTCGGCTGCGGGTGGACGATCCATGCCATCGCCGGCCCTTTCTTTTTCATGCTTCATCGTCTTCGTTCATGGAAGAGAAAGAGACAGCAAAGAAGAAAGTGAATTTATTACGGGCCCACGTTAAGAAATCATGGGTTGGAGGTTGTAGTTTCTATGGCAGTGTCTTGCTGATATGACAGTATAGAAACTACCTATGGAAACTATGGGTAGTTTCCATGTCGCCACATAAGCAAGAAATCACTATAAAAACTATACTCCACAACCCATGATTTCTTGATGTGGATTGTTAATAAATGCATCATCTCTCCTCTCTACCAATCATATTTACTCTTTATCTATCATGAAGAAACCATCGTCTCCCCAATGCAAAGTTTGATAGTGTCTAGTGCATAGGTTCTCGTGTAGACATTGGGTCTCATGCAAGACCCAGTTTCTTCCTCTCTCTACCCTCTTTCTTATTTAATACAGTGCCACATAAGCTAAAAGTCCTACGTGACAATCTAATTAATGCTATGAAAACTATCCTAGTGGGAGGGTTGGGAGGCTTCGTTTGGCAACTAGTAAGTACTGCCCGTGCTAACGCTACGGCAACATTTCATAATGCAAATCAAACCAAAACTGGTAATAACGAAATCAAACCAAACCAAAAGGCACGTTCATCCAGACTTGAAGAACAGAAATGGCCATAGTTGCATTAACGAAAACTAAATTCCAATAATGGGCCAGCAAATGAACACCTAAAAACTATCAAAGACAGACAGCCAAAAAGGACTACAATGCATTTTCCAATTTAATTATGGGCACTTGCATTGCTAAGCCTCAACAATAACTCTATCCAGAGCTCCTGTGAGTCTCATCATCAAAGCAGGCGCCCTAGAGGTGGATCTCCCTCACAAGCAAATGAAACACCACCAGTTCGCCGGCAGCATATCATCCTTTTATCACCAGTTGAGCTCTTCATGGAGGACCATGTGCCGAAGTCAGTAACCTACGGACAAGAAAAAACAAGATTTCAGCCATTCTATTTCACCTTAACCATTTGAGATAACCAATTTATTGCTTAGGCAAGAAGCTAAAGTGCTAATGCTACGGTAACAACCAAAAGACAAGTTTTCAGAATGAGATAGATTAAGATTCATGTCCAAAATCATTATTGTATTTCAACAAGCTTAGTTCTCGATACAGTACCATCTGTATATGCATTATTATCGAAATTCTATATGGCTACAGAACAGGATTCAGTACAACTCAGATATCAAGTGTTAACTGACAGCTTCAAAAGACAAAGAAATAATGACATGTATATCATCATTATGGTCTGTAGAAATTGTTAAAAAGTAACACTATCGGGAGATAAAAATGTAAACTGAAATGAATAGTACATGCCCAAATGCACCTCTTCCAATTCAGTCTCCTCTTTCTCCAACTGCTGTAAAATATTATCATGGCAAGGATTTCAGAAGGTCTACAAAATTATATATTTTCTTAGTTACCTTTTCCTAAAATACACCAGATTAGATAAAAACATCTATATCCTCA
Organism: Urochloa ruziziensis; assembly: GCA_015476505.1. Classification (NCBI taxonomy): domain Eukaryota; kingdom Viridiplantae; phylum Streptophyta; class Magnoliopsida; order Poales; family Poaceae; genus Urochloa; species Urochloa ruziziensis. The sequence continues at coordinate 5,867 of WEIB01000152.1, forward strand.
TGAAACTGCTTACCGAGTGTGTGTTTACCGAGAGTGTGTGTTAGAACAAAGTAAGATGACCGTTTTGGACATAGAAATAAAAGGCAGTCATATATCCAAATTTCTAAAAAAGCAAGGATACCTTTCTCTCCCTTGTTACTGATTCGCTATTTCATTGACAGATTCAATGCCAATTAATTGATTGCCTCAGCAAAAAGAGCATTTGATCCATACAAGTTCAGCCGTCAGATCTGAGTGATGACTGAGGAGGGCGGTTAAGGAAAAATCTCAACGGTTGATTTTGATGGTGTACGTTTTCTGGGTGCTGAGATTTGTATGGATATAGAAGAAATCATGTCATGGAGCACTAAAGTTTGTGTGTACCTTGCAAAGAAAAGAACTGATGGGTTTTAAAGGGGTATAGATAAAAGGGCAGAAAAGACAGGTAAAGATGTCCTTGCAAGTGACGTCATCTCTCAAATGACATCTCACAATAAATTGACTGCCTAACCAAAGAGCATTTGCATTGCCTCAGATTGAGCATCACGCACTTATTTTAGTGCTATCTGGAGAATGGAGGGTCTGGGCCCATTGTCAATCATATTACATTACAATTGACAATAAACCTCAAACCCTACACCCTCCAAGTAATGCAAAGATCATCCCTGGCATTAACATAAAGAAATGTATTATACACACTCCAAAAGGCTGCCACTGAATAGAACTGATCTGAATCTAGCTTGCTGCAATGCTAATCCAACCAAAAGAGCTAAAGAAAATAATTAATCACACATCGAACAACCAATACACATTCAGAATCAAGCAGATTACTTCAGAAAAAAAAAATCACAAGCAAGCAGATAGGTCCATACCAAAATCCAAATCACATGATGGTGTGTTATTCCAGTTCCAACGATATGCTACCAAGAACTTGACTGAAAGACGATGTAACAACCACCATACTTCGATTATGCAAGTAAAACTGAATTAAATAGAGCTAATTTGTTATGATAAAAAAGGAGTGCAAGTAAATTTTTACCCGTTCACAACCTCTGAATTGGTTAAAAGAATAAAATTTACATTAGCTAATAGACATGTTTAGCACATAAAAAAGAAAGAATCAGGGTGACCAAGTCACCAGGGTGGTAGCTATGTAATTGTACAAAAGTAACAGCTAAGGGACATATGACAGGCTCAAGAAGAAATAAGCAGCAACAACTACTCCTATGAGTACATCAGATTAATGTGAAAGAATGATGGCATTCAGATCCATGCCTGCGCAAGAAGGATGCTTGAGAACTCCCTGAGAAATGCAAATGACAATTTGCAATCCTTCCATATACGTACGGCAGCTTGGCGAGCTTGGCGACGATTCGCTTTCAGGGTCTGTCTGTACAAGAAATCAGAGCACAAATAAGCAAAATCTCTCCCAAAGCTTGCCCATTAGAATATAAAGAACCAATGAGCACATGTCACACACGCACAAATGAACAAACTGCTAGATACTAATGGCATCTAAAGCCTGACCGAAGATTACCCCTCCAGCTAAGAACACAAATCGTGAAGAATTGTTGAGAATTTTGAAATTCTAGACCTTCCTGTCCCCTTTTCCTTTCCTCCTTTTTCTTCTCCCTTCCATATATCTTGTTGCTCTTTCCTACCCTGTAGAAAAGTACAGAAGCACAACATTCAGCACCGTGCATACATCAATGGCAGCACCGCAAAGCTGACAGTGGAGGATAGGCAAGAGGCAACAGGGGCTCACCGTAGGCCAGCACTCATCGATTTGGATGGGGAAGAGCCCTTGCCAGCTGCAAGCAATCAAACACAATGTCCCAGTACAACTGTACAATATATAGAATTGACCATTTACCAGTTCAAACCAGTACGATGTGAGTATTAGTAAAACCAATGTGGTATAAATTATATATAAAAAAATCTGCTATTAGTAGCAGCTCAGTTTGCGCTGTTCTTTCATGGCAAATCATATTTTTAGCACAAAACAGAAGCTACTATTTCAAATGAATGTAAATGTGCCATTATTCACTACTGAAGGGGCAGCAACCTTCAGTCCAAGATTGCATCAAACAGTTTAATTTCTGATAAGACACATGGTTCCAAGCAGGTTGTAAGGTTTTACACTACCGGTCCCTAATACCTCAAGGTTCCAAGCAGGTCGCAAGGTTGTACTATTACAATATAGTCCCTAATACATCAATGGCGAATTCATCAACCAACCTGTTTCCCTCCCTAAATCGAAGTCCCCCCTCCAGCAGTTCCCCTAAATTTAAAACCTGTGATTTTTAAAGTGGCCATGGAGGTAATGTCGGCCTCAACCAAGGAGTTGGTCGGCATAACAAATTCGGGCATGATTCTTGCAGGATTGCTAGAAGCCCAGAAACACACAATGCAATAACAAAAATTCAGGTAACACAAGACAAGCTGTAACACAGAGAGGAAAAGGAAGAAACAAATAGGGGTTGCCTGAACCTGAGGATGTAGACCGATACTCTAGCAAACAGAACAGGTTCACCAGCGGCAGCCAGCAGGAACGCCACGATGGCAATCAAAGTGAGAATGATTCGGACCATCCTAAAAAAAAGCACGAAGAATTTGCTTAAAAGAATAAGAGCTTTGAAAAATTGGACGGATTTTATAAGAAACTTATTTTCTTTGAAGTGAAACATTGTTTACTACGCCTATTGCTACACTTCCTAACAAGCATTCCCAATCGAGGAGCATCGAGTTGTGATAACTTCAACGTTGTTCACGCTGCCGCAATTCCCCCACGCCCGCCCACTCGCCTAGATTGCCTTTCCAACTGCTCGTGCCTTTGGCTCCTCCAAGAATCTTGAGGCCAGTCTGCAGCAGTGGGGACAGGGCACAGGCTACCAAGCTGCCGCACCGCACAGACGAGCCTCTGACGGATGCCGTGATGCCGCAGACGCCGACGCCCATCGGGGGCGCATGGGCAACAGGGCGAGAGGTTTACCGATCCGGCGATCCCGACCGTTCGCCACTGCACCAAATCTCCGAGATCCATGACCCGCCGTGCCGTCGCGAGCTCCCCCGTGCCCCAACCAGAACGTCGTTCCCCCCACCGAAGGGATAAGCTCGAGAGGGAAGAGGAAGAGAGGGGAGGTACCTTGTTGCTGACTCGTTGGTGCTGAAGGAGCGCCGCGGAGCGGCAGCGGCGGGCGCTGTTCCTGCAGAGCTGCCGGTTCTCGGTGGACGACGGCGACAGCGACGGACGGTGGCAGAGGGGCTGCGGGGCGGCTGCTGCGGAGGCTGCTGGGGGCCGGCGGGGCCGTGGCGAGCGCGGTGGTGGGTTGGCGCCGGGCTATCCAGGGCGTGGCGTGGGTGGAGGCTCCGCGCCGACCACCCCCTGGTGCGGCGGCGGGTGCCGGCTGCGGCGGGCGACGGTTCGGGAATCCGGGGGGGGAGGGGGGGGTGGTAAAGTGTATTTAATAAATTTTCCGGGTCCGAGTGAGCGAGGGGAACGGAGCGACGAGGGATGATCCCGACGATATTGGCCGTTGGATGTGAGTGAGTGAGAGGAAGAAGAGGCTAGAAGAGATCTGAATCGTTCATAGTGAGAAAAGGATATTTTTGCAGGGACACAACGGGGTGCACCAAGAAATAATCATCTCACTGGGGACATCAAGGTGTGTGGCCTTTGCAAAAAGAACAACTGATGGGTTATAAAGGGGTATAGACTAGTGGGTTCAAACCACGGGAGAGGCAATCCGCGAAGGGATATGGTGGATCTAGGGATGAAAGCGGATCGGATCGGAGCGGATAATACCTTTTTCACATCCTCATCCATATTTTTTTGTCGGATATGGAGCGGAGCGGATATCTTGCGGATGCGGTTACGGATGCGGATTTTTTCGGATGTCGGAACTGGTGCGGAGTCGGAGCGGTTTCGGAGCGGATGCGAATTAATATAGTCGGATAATATATGCTTACATATAGTTTTTAAGTGACAAATAATTTCTAAACCAAACTATAATTTAGCAACGTATCTTTATGGTTCATGAACCATGACATAGTTTATGGGTGTCTCGTTATTTGAGCTGAGCTCGATTTGTAGTGTGGTGACATGGTGGGCTCGTTAGATTAGTCGGATATCCTATTATAAGCCTCGGATAATCCGCATTCAATTATCGGATAATCCGTATCCATCGGATTTCGCTTAAACCATATCCTACTCCGCATCCACACACAATCGGATTCGGATTATTCATATCCGCACGGATATCAAAAATGCTTCTCCATATCCGCAAAAATCGGATTCGGAGCGGATCGGATGCGGAAATTATCCTCACCACTTTCACCCCTAGGTGGATCCCCTCCACCCACCCACCCAATCCACGCCGGGGTGTTGTTACTACATGCGGGCGGTGGCGGCACGGACGAGGGAGATACGCACGGGAGGGAGACACCGAGGGTTGACGATGTTTCAGGCCCCCTTGGTTTGACGGGGTTTGGGCTGCCGTCCACGCGAATACACGGATTGCCAAATGCACTCTTGGGCCAAAAGAGGGAGCTCTCCCCGACGTGGGCTTGATTCCATGCGAGGCCGGGTTTGGGCCCCGAAACCCGCCGATCCCCACGTTCCCAAACGAAGCCTTAGGGTGGGAACAAATCCCGTCCACATGAATGATTTCCTCAAAAACCGGCTTCAACTGGGAAACAATGATTATAATCTGAAATTGTTCATTTTCGCAGTGGTGATGTGGTCTTTGTGGACCATTCAGAATAAGATGGCTATAGATAAGATTTTCCCCAAAAACCCTGATGAGATTTTCTATGCAATCACTTCTTATTTTCAGATATGGCGGGTGCTGTTGAGGCTGATAAGTCCAAGCTGGATTCGAGATAATCAAAACGTGGGGGACGAACTTTAGAGAAGAAAGTAGAAGGAACTACGATGATGAGCCGCTCCTGTAGTCTTTTGTCTCGTAGTTTCCTTGTGGTTCTTGTGTTTCGTCTGGAAACTTTTGTAAGGTTGTTTCTGATACTCCAAGCTGGTACCCCCGGCACGTCGGAGTAACAAACCTTATTTGCTTCTAGAAAGCAGGGGTTTACCCTTTATCTAAAAAATAGTTTTTTTTGAGAGATTACAAGTGCTGTCTACCAGAACCGGAAGCAACTGGACCATAGACCTGTGTTTGATCGAATTCAAACATACACAGCCCATGAAGATCCATATCAGCGACACATGGGCCGCAACTTGCCCATTAACACCCACTCACACGCGCTGGGCATGAACAACAGACCAAGAGCTTCTTCCAAGCACAATCACAAACAGAGCAGAGGGGTTTCGTCCAATTTTTTGGGCAATCATATTGCAATAAGACAACGTCCTCACAACACCTAGATATATCAGACGTAAAACAGATGCACAATCTGATCTCACACTGCTGGAATACAGGGGACAATCCGCCGCTGATACATCAACATGCAGGTTCATAAGATTATCGCCTTACCGGCTTCCAGCTTGGCTGCAGACGACTCAGAGAAAAGGGGGGCATACAGGAGAGTAACCGGATGTAGGCATGCAAGGGTGATTGCACTGGCGGTGCCAATCACCCAGACTTGAATAGCAAGACGGCTTTAGAGTCGATGTAGAAGTATACAAAGTAGTTTGTTTCATGCGTTACATAGGAACCTGCAATGGACGAAAAGTGGTTAGAAAACATCGTGGGCATTCAATATACATATCATGGACTCAAATGGAAAGGTTCATAAGTGAATTCCAATCCCATTCACGCCCTTGGCTTAGTTTTCCATCCCATGCTATGCATATGGCACTAAAGTTCAGCAGAAAACATAACCATATAATCAACCAGGACTAGGCTTATGTTCTGTGATTCTGTCTCACTACTACAATAACCATCCCATGTTACTAATATGGCATGTAGACATAGTGTAATATGCCAGACAAATATCAATGGAAGACGGAAGAGGCTAGCGCTCTAATTGATTATTTCTCGAGCCATGAGAAGCAATTTAAGATACGACTTCTCCCATAGTCCTTCCTATCCCAATAGAGTCAAACAGAAACAAGCAGAAGTTAAGACAGCTCTTCACTGGGTTTTATAATTAGTTTGAGAAGTAGAATCAGTCAAAATATCTGAAAACTGAGACAGCTCGTCATTGAATCTTAGAATTAGTTTGAGATAGAATCAGTGCAATAAAATAGAAACATCTGGGACTTAAGACAGCTCACATTGTGTCTTAGGATTAGTTTGTGCAAGAAAATCAGTCAATTGTGAGTGTACATCACTATCTCTACCCTTTATCCTCCTCTTATTGGTAAAACAGATCTGAAGTGCTGCCCAAGTTTGAAACAACGAAGGTCCACAAAATTTAAAAGAAAAAAAAAACGCAGGAATTCAGATACAGCAACAACCTCCTCTTGTTTCTACACCATCAATTGAGAAAACCATTTTAAGTTTGCCATTACTTTCAGTGCTAAAACATGTGCTCAATCAGAAGGGAAATTCAGTCATTCCCCCAAAATCTTTCTAGCCTTGTCTTAGTGGCAAAATTCATAAGAATTTGGTGACTTATTGCATTAGACCAATTATGAGAAGTACAATGGAAAATACCAAAATTTATTAACAGATGTTGGCCGAGAATGAAAAAACCAATCGTATATGTGCGGATTCCAGTGATGGCTATTTTATGATAATTGACAATGCCTGAAAGAAAAACAAAATAGCGTATGCCTGACTTGCATATAGAGAATGCAAGGGAGAGAGAAAGGAGAGTCGAAAAGTAAACAGCTAAAAGTTGTGCTTGATAAGAAACTAAATACACATAATTGCAATTAAAAAAGCAGAACAAATGCAGAGTTAAACAGTTGCTGCAAAACTCAAAAGCATTTGTTCAATCTGGTAACAAAAATTGCTAGCTTAGATCCAAGTTCACAAATAATGCCAATTGCATTAGCGGTATCCAAACTTCCTTATTGTGCTGCTAATTGCAGGAGTGTTTGCCAAGTGAATAAATGATGTGCCATGCCAGATGACACGGGGATACCAAGTGACATGACATTCAGGATCCCCAGTCAGCTGCCAGTCTACATAAAACACCATGCCATTTCTTTGTCACAACAGATTAACAAAGTAAAAGTAAAGCATGTGTCACTAATTTGTTAAATAAACAGTTTAGTTTTAGTGAAATATGTCATTTAAAATGTGTAGCTCGCTAAGTTGGATTCGGTTGATATCAGGAATAGCCTACTTTGTTGACAAATTGGCTAAGCGAACTTGGAGATTGCTTACATAAGTTTTTTGAATTTAAGCCAGCCAGAAGCAAGGACGCAAACTTCAAATTAGAGGAATTAGGCATTGTAATACATGCATTATCAACATTCCCAGAAACTATTCTTCATCCACTGCTTTACAGGTTCTATATTCAACTAAAAAACTCCACAGGTCACTAGTAGTTAAAACATTTCCTTAAACGAATTTGAAGGATAACTTCAGTTGACTGGGACAACCATTTCAGCTTCTGCAGTTTTCCCAGTTCATTTCCTCCTGTGTCTGTCTGGCACCCCTTTTTTGGTGGGTGGGGTACGTGTTGTTGGGGGGGGGGGGGGGGGGGGGGGGGGGGGGGTGGCGGCGGCATGAGTTCCCTGTGGATTCTATTGATAGCACAAACAGTCCTACGAGTTCCATTCTGTCAATCATGTGCAGACATTTAAGGGCCAGCACGGATGAAATCGACAACGGAATAACCAACGACGCAAAGCACGCCAGACTACATCATCCACAACTCAGGACAGGCGCAATCAACACACATGCTTCCGTGCGAAATAAGGAGCCCTCCCCAGAAAGGGGGCGGAAGGAAAGCATTACCGAAGTTGCGGCCGACGATGCAGTGCCAGGTCGGGCCGTGGTTCTTGTCGAACTCCTTCTTGATGTACTCCGCGATATCCTTCTCCATGGTGTGCTTCTCGAACGCCTGACCGAAAAAAAGGGGAAAAAAATCCCCCAAACCCCAACGAACAGCCCGTCAACGAGGGGGCGACGGAGCGACGAAAACCAAATCGAGAGCAGAAAGGAAGGGAGAGCGAAGGCATGAGGCTCGTACGACGCGGGCGATTTCGAAGGCCTCCTGCCGCATCTCCTCCTTCATGTCGGCGCTCTTGAGCTGGATCTTGTGCGCCGCCGCCGCCGCCGCGGCCGGCGGCGGGGACCCCGCGCCCACCGGCTTGCGGTCCTCGGAGGAGGCCCGGAGCGCCGCCGCCTGCGCGGCGCCCCCGGCCCCGCGCCTGGTCTCGTCGGACATTCTCGGGGGCGGCGGGTGGAGCGGAGCTGCCGGGCACGGTTCTCACTCTTCTCCCCCTCGAGGATTCCTCTCCTCGCTATTCCTCTCCTCGCTTTTTGAAAGGCGATGGTGGGCGAGGACGAGAAGCGACACCGTGGGCGTGCGCGTTGCAGAGGAATCTGCCGAAAGCTTAGCAGCCGGCGGCCAGAGAGAGAAGAGACAAGGTGAAGTGGAATTGTGAATTTTGGGCTGGGCCGTGGGCCTAGAGATACATGGCCGGCCCAAAATAGAAATGCAACGATGAGATTGGTCCAGATAATGCGAGAATTTTTTGAAACCGTTGTAGAAATTTTACGTGGAGCAGGAAGTAAGAAACAGTTCAGCTCTTGCAGAGATTAAGAAAAGAACAACCAGCGTTCCAAATCTGCGTTGTGTGTGTGTCTCCAGCAACTTCTAAGTTCTAACCTTACGGAGCAGCCTACGTGTTCCAGAGTTTCAAAGAGACGTCTGAAGACCGCAATGCAATGCTCACCTTTTCTCTGGAGTTTTAAAAGCGTGATGGAGACGAGGAGAGAGTGACTGTCACGAGTCACAAACTCATGACCATCTCCCTCAAATAGTCAAACTCCATCACACGGACACAACATAAGAAGTGCTCCCACCCTCATATACTTCCATGCTCCCGCGATTAATAATCTACCCAAAAAAAATGCATTGAAAAATTCAACCAAAATAAGAATGGATAAATGATGCAATGATGTATGTTCATGTAAAGTTTCAAGTTGAGCAAAATTTTGTGCATGCAGGAAAAAAAGACAAATTCAGCATGTAAGATAAAATGCACTGCACTCTGTACCTGCAACCCCGCACCTATTCATACGCTGATTTATCTTCTTTGTCTCTCTTTGTAAAGAAAAAAGATTGTTCAATTTGATACTGCACGAACATGGATTATTGCATCATGTATCCTCCGTTGCCCCGGCGTCGCCCGCCGCACCAGGAGGAGCTCTGGCACTTATTGAGGGCGATCGCGTTCGGCAGCACGGACCCGACGGAGGAGCGCCTCGAGCTGTTGCACATCGCCATGATCCGAGACGACCACCCCTTGGGCTCGATGAGGGCTCGCTTCTCTGTAGTCTGTTTGTTCCACGACGGAATAAATCTACATCACCCCCGAAACTATTAAAGGCCTATAAAATCGGGTTTTGCACCCCCCAAACTTTCCAATACCATTTAAATAACCCCATCAGCTATTAGAGTGGTTTTGCCATGTTAGCAGCCATGTCATCTGGGGGCCACATGTCAGTTTTTATTTTCCCTCTTTCCCTCTCTCTATTACATCCGGGTCCCACGTATCTGTCTTCTTCCTCCATCTCCCCTTTCGCCACCAGATTGCGCGTCGGCCGCGAGCTCAAGCAGGGTGCCAACTGCGCCATTCGATAACCATGCTGGCCGCGGGCTCGAGCGAGGCAGTGCTCGCCGCGCTGCTCCCTCGCCTTGTCAACCGCGTGCTTGATGGGGCGGATAGAGGGAAGGTGGAGGAGGACCAGAGGAGGGGGCACCAGCTGCAAGCTTGAGCGGGACCATGCACCATGACGAATCTCATCGTCACGCGGTTCCTCCTCATGTGCAGGGCAGGGCTGGTCCCTCAAGCCTGCCATCGCAGGGGCAGACCCAGGGTGCAGGACATCGGCGACACTAGAGGGAAGGAGGAGGCGAAAAATTGGTGGCGGCATGGATGGAATCAGCAGCAGCGCTGAAGTTATCGATGGGCCTGAGGGCGGACATTGAAATCTCGAGCTGCTGCTGTGGGCGAGCGCCGTCAGGCGATGGGGCACCAATGAAATCTCCAAGGATGAAGGCTCTGACGAGAATTTTGGAGGCCATGACTTGACAAAATCAAAATGCTTCAGTGATTTGTTTCACGGTATGAAGCCTACTCTTCGAGACTAGCATCAATACATCAGTTCTCAAGCTGTGCATCTTCAATTCTTCCCCCTAGTCCCATGTTGTGCCGTCCGATAGGATCTCCTTGGATGGGAAAACTCAAACGATGTAATCACAAACGGAGAGCAGGCAGTCCATCTCTTCGCCAGCACATGGACCTCTTCTTTGCCGACAGGGTCCAGCCTGCGGCCATGATTAGAGGACGACGAGCGCTGGCAGGTGGAGGTGCCCAACATGAGCGACAATGTTGGAAGAGAGATGGGAGAGGTGGGAGAAAGGTATGACACGTGGGTCCAAGATGCAATAGAGAGAGGAGGAGAGGAGAGAAGACATGTAAAACCTGACATGTGGATCCGAGATGATATGGTTGCCAACGTGGCAAAACCACCCAACAAAACCACTCTAATAGATGGTAGGGGGTTATTTGAATTGTACTGGCAACTTGGGGGGGGGGGGGGGGGGGAGGGGTTGCAATACCCGGTTTTATAGGTGAGGGGATTAAGTAGTCAACCTTTGATAGTTTTTTTGGGAGGGTAATGTAGACTTATTCCTTCCACGACAGGCACAACACCTCGACGTGCATGGTGGAGCTAGATCCCCAGGGTGACGATGGTGGACCTGGTGCCGGAGGCGACGCCGTGCTCCCCGACGAGGGATGCAGTACAGTTCGACATGCTGGTGTGACAGTCTTGCTCCCTCCGAACGTGATCTGCATTGTGATGTGCGATGTGAGGAGAGTTTGGCATGTGGGCGGCCGTTGAGAAGGAAGCTCGTAAGATGATCCGAGGTCAACAAGATGAGGAAAGAGATGAGTTGGCCTGCAAATCTCACTGGAAGAACTTCGAAGAAGTGCCAATATTCTTCTTTTGTGTGGGGTTGCCTGATCGGTGCTTGCCATGTCCTTGTCCCTATAGTTGAGACCTGCTTTGCTTGGCGTTGGAATTGCTCGATGATGAGTTGACCTACAAAACTGTTGGAATTGCTAGCGGACGAGTAAACTCATGGCCGGACTGTGACCGTGTCATGTATGTCCTCATACTTTAAATTGCACTGGCCTCTTAAACTTTACTGATCTAGCACATTGAGTTTATCTTAATTGATTATGTTTTCTTATGACACAATTTGTCTATCTAATTTCAAGTCCTCAACACCGCACGAGTGCTTGTATTTCTTGAATAAATTAGTGACATTTTTTTTCAATAGTTGGCGATGTACCCATCGATAGCGAGATCCTTGTGGTGATTTCGTCAATCTCAAGATCTCTTAGCCCAGACTCTCAGGGATACTCATACAGATATGATGTTTGATGAATATGCACACTTAAACACTATACACCTGAGTACCATCAAGAGACTGAACTGATAGATCATGAGAATGACGAAATTACCACATCCACATCATTATGAACGGGTACATCGCTTTTTATCAAAAAAAAGTAGCCATGAATGCAAGCACTCGTATTGAGTTAAAGACTCAAAATTTTGCAACAGAATTAAAAACTATGGCAAACATATTAGGAGAAACTGCTCCAATTAATCCTAGCTAGAGAGTGGCTCACTACTAAAGTAGCTATTGAGATTTTTCTTAGGAAATAAGGGATTTTTTCTATCTTCCCAACATGAGTTTCTCCTAAAAACACCATTCCCAACGTGACCTTCTAAAGAACTATTTGATCAATTCACAGATATTATTAAGAGCAATAATATTTTCATTGGTGGATACTCTAGTGATCTAGCTGAGTTGCATCTACAGTGGCCTTGACGACCCCTGAGCATTTTTCTTCAAAGTGACACTAGTCTCCTATCTGATATATATTAATAAAATAAGTCACTTTGACAAGAAATGATTGCAGATGCTCCTAAGCATTTGATTGTTAGAAATTTGTCAGTAGACGGAGAGTTTGTATGCAAGGCAGGCCCCTTCGAAAGCCTAGGGTGGTTTCCCCACTGTGCCACGTGGTGATGTATGTACAAAAGGAAAATTCAATTGCAACAACAAAAAAGGAAACAAAATAGGATGTTGGTAAATCCATCAATGTACCAGGCTCGCGCACGGCGCACGACCCCTATCATTGCTCTATCGTGGCTACCATGCCGTTTTCTCCCCCTCTGGATCAATCGGAGTCGGAGGGGATGAGGATCATGAGGAATGATGAAAGGGAAAGACAAATATAGGAAGACATAAAAATTAAAAAAAAGCATAAAGGAAAACAAAATCCAACTAAGACCTTGTGGGGACACTTATTGAGCGGAACCCAAGTCGCCCCACGGTGATGAGCTTTCAAGATGCTCACTATGCATGCTCCGATCAAATCTGCTCTACGCGTGCTCCACCAGATCCACCTCCCTAAGCGGAAAACTGTCGCTAGGATCAGTTCCCTCCATAAGGAATCCATCAGATCTAGGAGGGAGGGGAGAGAGAGAGAGAGAGAGAGAGAGAGATTGCACACAATGCCATTACCACTACTAGCTGAAGCACCAGTGCAAGTTTCAAATAGACTCCGGTTAGGGTGGCAAGGGAATGACCCCAACCTATGCCGATCCTTGAAATCTAATCCCTCTCTAGGCCCTGAAAGGCTTCATGGGGCAAAAGCTGCCTTGTCCCCGGCATCGACAGATCCTTGATGGGGCCGTACGGGGCTGCTGCTTGGTAAGAAATCAAGGATGACACGTACCGGTGAGGACTCGAGCAATCGAAGATGATAGTACTAAGGAAGTGTGTAGGATGAGGGTCGCGGATGTCTAAGAAGGTGGTCGGTGATGGCAAGTCCGACATGTGGCATCCATGGCTTCCCCTCCAGCACCTTCGGTCCTCCACATGGATGGAGATCCTCCAACCCCCAGCCATGAGGATGCACAACATGCGAGAGAGAATATGTGCGAGAGGGAGAGATGAATAGATGGGTGGCGGCTGCTACCTGCTATGAGGGGAGGAGGGATTAGGGTTAGGGAGAGTTTATATATGTGTGAGGGGTGACCGAGTCCATTGGGCTGCTTAACGTTTATGGGCCAAATATCATATCACTTCATTTTGGATTTCCATGGAGGCCCGTATAGGAAAATTGCTTGCTGCCCCTAACTTTTCAAGTTGGCCCCTATGGGGTCCACCCGTAAGGGGAAATTGTCATCATGAGGCTCAGCCAGTTTACTTCTTACTTTTTGCTTCCCATTGATAGTGCATGAGGGAGGTTTCCTTAGGAAGACCAGCCACATCCGATCCCACTGCTATGTGCATTGGCTCTGCCAGTTCTAATCCCCATGGTGGTGCACGTCTGCCTACCTTCCAAATGGGAGGCTTCCCTCTCCACTAGCATTTCATGAATTGAAGGAGGTGGCCATGGGGCAAGCAGTCTTGATGAGACCTACATGAATTGCCTATTCAGTGTGTTGTGTAAGCTAGCAGGGTAAGAAAGAGGGATGAGGAAAGGCAAGATTGGGGAGACAACTAATCAAAGAGCCCTCTCTATTTAGCACATAGGGACTAGGTGTCAGTGTTTTACCAGTAATCCTACCAAGGGATATCCCTAGGTAGTAGAGTTTATGTGGCGTTTGGATAGGGTGTGGGAAAAGGAAAGGGAAATGAGATGGGATATGAGAGCTGGGTTATGAACCAGAAAAAGAGATTAGAAATCCAATTCATTGTTTCCCTCCTACTAGGTTAGGGAATGGGATATAAGTGGGTACTATGTCTTGTCCGAAAAATACTATGACAAAGCCTCTTCTCAAGCTAAACCCGTTCGAGAAGGTGATGTATGTATCTCCGTTCGTATCATTCAAGCCTGTTCTCTTTGAGGATACCTTTCTAGATACTAAAGAGTATGACTTGGAAGAGATCCTTCACCTTTGTGAGGACGAACAATCATCATCGCCCTCGACCGAAATTGATTTTCTTCCCCTTGGCCCACACTGTGTTGTTCTCGACCATGATCGAGAATCAATATTTAGCTTTCGTGATAAATCTCTTGAGATGGATAACCCATGGGCCATGGAAGATTCTGAAGCATCCACTATGGGGACCAAAGAGTCAACTATGCTTTGTGCCCCGAGCACACACGAGGACTACAACCATCTTATGGTCCTCTTCTGCAAAAGGTTTAGAAGGTTGGTTATAGATGTATATATTTACCATAAACATTGTAAATTTGGTTGTTTCTCTATGGCACCAACCTTGCAGCTAAAGCTTCATGACACATCAACAATTGGTGGTGAAATGAGAATGACATTAGCCATGGCAGCTGCAAGGGAATGTTCCCAAGGTCGAGCTTGTGACCATAAACAAAGCACTACCGGGAGATAGCCCAGATGATCATTTATTTTCCCTTTGAATAAAAAGCAAGAGCATGTCTTTAGGATAAAGTTGTCCTTTGAGTATTTTTGGTTGCTAACCCTTTCAGGACAGATCAAATAAGAACGATGGACAATTGAGGCCTAAGAACACGAGAGCTACATCAACTACAACACCTCAGTAAGTCTTGGTGAGGGAACGATTATAAAGGAGGCTTGAACTCCACACATCTGAGTTGTGTTGCCTACCAATCCAAACTCCAATGTGTGTGTGTGTGTGTGAGGGGGGGGGGGGGGGGGGACGTATGTGAGTATCCTGAATAAAGTCCCTCTAATGCCAAATCCTATCTTGGTTTGGAGACGGTGTTGGTTCTTTGCATCTTGCTCAACAAAAAATTAACGAGAGAGAGAGAGAGAGGAGTTACCACGACGTGGACTTGGGATTGTCATCAACAAAATACCATGGTAAGTTTCTCTAGGTATGTCCTGTTTTAACTTTAAACAAAGTCCTTCTGAGAGGCACTCGAGGTTCACCGGTCTTATGCTCGAAACTGTCTCCCCTTGAATAGAGCTTGATCATGTTTATATGCTCCCTTTAAGCATCTCCAAGAGAATTGGTAAAATTGGATTGCTAAAATCGGTTATAGGTATAAGAGAGAGAAGATTTAAGTATTGATTTTGTGCTCCTCTCCAAGAGAGTTGCCAAAATTGAATACCTATATTGATCTTAAAAAAATAAATACCTATATTCTTTTAAGGACTAGTTTATAATTGGAATCTTTTTCCAGGGACCAATCTACAAAGTGACCAGCACCTTATCTTCTTCACCTCCCACCTTATCTTCTTCTTTCCCCATCTTCTTCCCCTCACTGGCCAGCACCTCCTTCTCTCCACCTGACCAGCCGCTCCTCCACCTGCGCCGCCGCTCCGTTGCCCCTCAGCCGCGCCAGCGTCGCTGCTCCTCCCCTCCTCCTCAGCCGCCTCGCGTTGCTCCTCTCCTTTTGTTCCCTGGTCGTCGCTCCTCCCTTCCTCCACCACTGATGTCGCTCCTCCCCTCCTCCCTCCACCTATGTCACGTTGCTCCTCTCCTCCTCTTCCCGAGCCGTCGAGTCCTCCCCTTCCTCGGCTGGCTGCGTCACGTTGCTCCTCTCCTCCCCTTCCCCGGCTGTCGGGTCCTTCCCCCTTCCGTAGACACCTCATGCTCGTCTGGCCGCGCCACACTGACAATCCTCCCGTCCCCTTCCCTGGCCGCCGTGTCGTCCCCTTCCCCGGTCATCTCCTCCTCGACAGGCCATGCCGCTCCTAATGGGCACCGCCAAAGGCGGCGATGCAGATCCGGCGAGGCCACGCGGGCTCCGGTCGCATCGCCCACGGCATGGAAAGCTCCATATGGGAGCAGTTGGCTCTCCCGCCAGAAAGAAAAGGGACCAATCCAAGAGAGCAGTTTATGTAATTTGCTATAATATCAATCCATATAGCAAATCTGTTGGAGCTGTGTTTTGGGTGTTTTTCTAGCAATCTTGGCAGTTTTTAGGTATAGCAATCCACTTTAGCAATTCTCTTGGAGGTGCTCTTATCTTTGCTCGTTTGCTCTAGTTTGAATATATGCATGCAAACTCTCCATTGGGACTGGCCTAGTACCCTACATACCTTGGTTTGGCCTAGCTTGTTTGAACACGGGTTACTTTGGTGGTTACGCAGACTCGTGGAGGTATATCTGGCCAAATGGGTGGCCCGGAACGGCACGACACGGGCACGGACTCGGCACGGCACTAAGCAGCACGACACTAGGCAGCGCGGCATATCAGCCGTGCCGTTCTTGTTTGTGTCGCTGTGCCGGACCCTCGGCACTAGCACGACCCGCTGAGGGCGCCGGCGTGCCGTGCCGTGCCCCTGGGCACGGTAGCACGGCAGTGCCACAGCGGCCTTGGGCAGCAGTGCAAGCACATATAATGGGGTAGAGGCGAAAGCCGGACGTCGGCGGCGACGACGAAGACACAGCTGGAGCGGCGCATGGAGGCAGAGCAGAGCAGCTCGTGGAGGCGCCGCGCATCGCGTGGCTGGTGGCGGCAACGGTGTGCATGACCTGGTGGCGGCGCGTGGTGGTGCGGCGCGGGGAGGCGTGGGAAGAGGAGCGGCGGCGGCTGCGCGGGAAGACAGGAGCAGCGTCGTCGTCGTCGCGAGTCGCGACTCGCGTGGGGGGTCGGGGGCAGGCGGCGGCGGATGAGGGGGATTTGGAAAGAGAGAAGTGTGGATAGAAAGCTAGGGTTTGTTGTTTTATATGGGTTTTGGGCCAGTTGAAAGGGTATATGACCTTTTTAGTGGGCCGCCATTGTGCCGGCCCAAAACACGTGCCGTGCCCGTGCTAGTGCCGCGTGCCGTGAATGCGGCCCAGGCACGGCACTGGGCCAGGCACTAGCACGGCAGTAGCACTATGCATTACGGGCCGGGCCGTTCTAGGGCCGTGCTTTCTCGTGTCGGGCCGGTGCCGGCCCGACGGGCCTGGCCTGTTTGGCCAGATATAAGTGGAGGGAGTGACCATAATGATGCTACTGTTCACACAACACGTGCAGAGCTGATCAAGCAAAATATTAAGTAAAGACAGTGACAAAACTTCATTTGGGTACACACTTCACCACTGAAAACACTCAAATGTGAAAACGGGTGACAACACCACTATATATTGAACTTGGCGTAACCAAA
This sequence comes from Urochloa ruziziensis, assembly GCA_015476505.1. NCBI lineage: Eukaryota > Viridiplantae > Streptophyta > Magnoliopsida > Poales > Poaceae > Urochloa > Urochloa ruziziensis. Next base: position 23,062 of record WEIB01000152.1, read on the forward strand.
TGCAGCTAAGTGGCTCAGCTCCGTTAGGCACAAACTATTTTTCCATCTCTTATTGCGATGTCAAGTATTACAATAAGAAACTATAGGAGCCTACCAAACCACAAAGCAAGTCATCCTAACAAGCGTAGAAATGACTCATTCTAATGATTTTTACTTGTTTCTTTTTCTCTTAAAACACTTGTTTCTTGGATCAACACTCTGAGACTTCTCAACAACACAATTTGTAATGTAATAATGGTAGGGGGGCATGGGAGATTGAGTTATGATATTAAATTTCTCTCCGTGTTTCATAACCTTTCCATTAAGCACGTCTTCCGCCATCATCGCACCTGCCATTTCCCCTTGCATCAGTGGCCCTGGAATTTCGTATCTGTTATAACAGAATATGAGTGAACCAGCATCGCTAAAGCTATAAAAATAAGGACAGAATCTTCTTTTGGAGATGTCCGTTGGGTCCTCTCCAAAGACAATAGTGCGCATATGTTTCGACTCCCTGATATACCATAACGCGCGGCGCCAAAATTGTGTACTCATATTAGCCCTTAGCACCCTAGTAACTACGCTTGTAATCATAAAGTAACCATCAATCTCTTTTGCAATTTCCTTGGCTATCGAGGCAAGATCTGGATGATGATCATATGGGTTTGCGCTCCCAAAGGCAAGTACTCTGAAGAAGTACCAGTACTCCTCTTGATGTAATCTTGCTAGGCTCAGATGTTTGGTCTTGTTTAGGTTTGGCAGGGTTGTATGGGTTAGGGTGGTAGCTCTTCTAGCTTCGGTCGCTCGTGTCTTTTGGTAGCTTGTTAGCTTCTGTTGGTCCGTTGTTTTTATAGTTTTTTTGGTGTTTCTTTTCTGCGCTTTGAGGGTTCTCTCAAAGTTGCTTCTTTGTAAAACTCTCTTCCGCTTAATGAAAAAACGTGCTATGCACGTTCTCAAAAAAAAAAAAAAAGAGCTTGCACCGTTCCAGGCCCGTCTTAGAGGGGGGGTCAGCCGGTGCGATGGCCAGAGGCCCATTAGGCTGAGGGCCCATGAATCTACCAAGTATGTATAATACAGTATACCTTGCACGATCTACCATGTATGTATATTTTAGATACAAATGACCTTGAAAGTGTTCTTGAAGATTTTGCATCAAGAAATGCCCAAAAACACCTTTTAAAAAGCACTAAAGCACTATACATTTATTTGAGATAACCATCATAGTTATTTTGCCCCTTTTTATCTTCTTTGATGCATTGTTACTTTTCCGAGAAGAATTAAATATATACTATGTATGCTACAAGTTATCTATTTAAAATATTAGATTGTCGGGCCCTTGGTGTCTTACTAGCCCAAGGGCCCATAAAATTTGTGGGACGGGGCTGCACCGTTCCCGACACCTGGTTCATTCCACTGATAAGTATGGCCTTGCTACCGCCCATTCTAGGGCAATAAAGATTGGTAGAGTTTATCCCATGCCAGCTTATCGGTGTCATGAACAAGCTCCACAACAATCAAGAACTTCCCGTTATTAGAAAGACTTAGCTTCCTGAAATTGTGTACAGTTACATCACTTGCCAGATTATTAAGATCATCACTCCTGAAATGCAAAATACTGGAGAAGTTTCGTTGCACTACTTCTTCTCTGCACGCGTGCTCAACTAGGGTTCTTTTTCCAACATAACTTGGCCCAATAACAGGAAGGACATCAAAAGACGAACAAGGATGTAGCACGAAGTTAATGATGTGCTCCTTTTCCATTCGTCGACCAAACATGCACTGCTCCATGAACAAATAGGTATTGTATGGTTGACGAACAACAGGACAACAATGCATCAAAATTACGAGAAACTCTTTCATACCATCAAGTGTAGCTTCTAGATCGTCCATGTCGCTTTCAAGTTGGCATTGCCTTGCCTCGGAGATCTCTGTTTTGAAGGTGTCCAGCACATAGTAGCCCCGGTACATGAGCTCCTTGAGCTTCCTAAGCTGCAGGAGCATGCCATGGTTGGT
>WEIB01000153.1:0-24956 GCA_015476505.1 Urochloa ruziziensis
ACGAACAGGGAGCAGGCAGGATTGAACATGTTCTAACTGTACCTGTGGACCTGAGCACTAAGGTTTGGACCTGTACGGCATCGCTTTCTACTCTTGACAACCTCCGAGATGGAATCGTCCAGGGAGGAGCCCTCCGCTTCTTCTTGCTTCTCAAGGGGCTCGTCATTAGCCAATCTCAAAGCGCGATTTCGGCGACTTCAGGCTTCTGTGCCTCGGCCCTGCCAAGAACTGCAGCATCATTGCCACCGGGCGTGGAGTCGTAGGCTGCGGGGACAGCCCTCTCGCCAGTGTCGCCTCCTGAATTGGGGGGCACTACGGGAAATCGTCTGTTCGCCGTGTGCCCACGGCTTTGCCGTGTGCCTCTTCACGGGCACATGGCAAACGGGCTTGTTTGCCGTGTGCCTGCCCACGTGACACACGGCAAAGCCGTGACACACGGTGGCCCCAGGCAGGCACACGGCAAACAGTAAGGCACACGGCAAAGTCACCTATTTGCCGTGTGCCTGCCACGTGGCGCACGGCAAACATGTGGCACACGGCAATCTGGCCTGTTTGCCGTGTGTCATACGGCAGGCACACGGCAAACAGCCCACCCCAAACGGCCGTTGGCTCGGCCGTTAGCTTTGCCGTGCGCCCTGTTGAGGCACACGGCAAAGCCTTCCTGTTTGCCGTGTGCCCTTGCCACGTGGCACACGGCAAACAGGTGGCGCACGGCAACGTGGCCTGTTTGCCGTGTGCCACACGCAGGCACACGGCAAACAGGCTGCAAAAAATTCGAATTTTGCCTCCAAAATTTTTTGCTAATTTCTTTATCTGTGTATTATTCCATGTTAGTTTTGTGCATGTTTTCCGGTCTGTTTGCTATATTTAATCATTTTATATCATTATTTTTAATTTTGCCGATAGGCAATTTTGAACTGTAAGTGTTTCAAATAATGTAATGTAATGTAATGTTCGGAAAAATGTTATTCGGATTCTTAAGACTAATATGATGCCATGTCCATTAGATGGAATCAAATTTTGAATATATTGCTCGCTTATCGTGTGCCCGCATTTGGGCTCGGTTCGTTTAAAATTTTTATAAAATACAAAAAAGGTCAAAACATTATAAATTTTGGCGTGATGTCATGTTTTCATACGTAGAGGCTATGGTAAAAATGTAGAAGGTTTCGAGCAAGTTGACGCATTGCCTCTTTACAAACCGGAGCTTCTCGGGAGAAGATCCTAAGAGTTTTGAATGAGACGTTGTGATTTGAAGCAACGTGACTATTCAAATTTTGTTTTACCACAAAAGTCATTTTTTATAGTCTTCATACACCTTAGACAGGTCCATGCCCAAATTTGGTTATTTTTTGAATCCGTTTGATATTTTTTAATTTTTTTTCTGTTTAGGCAGAAAATGTTTGTCGTGTGCTTTCCCTAGAGGCACATGGCATAGCTTGGTTGCAGTGTGCCTCACGGTCGGCACACGGCAAACAATTTTGAAATCCCAAAAAATAAAAAAAAATGTTCGCCGTGTGCCCTGGATCTGGGCACACGGCAAAGCCTGCAGCTTTGCCGTGTGCCCAGATCCAGGGCACACGGCGAACAATTTTGAAATCCCAAAAAATAAAAAAAATGTTCGCTGTGTGCCCTGGATCTGGAAACACGGCAAAGCCTGCAGCTTTGCCGTGTGCCCAGATCCAGGGCACACGGCGAAGCCCACGGCACTTAGCCGTTTCGGGCCGCCTCTCCCACACACACACAGCTCACACACGCACGCACGCCGCGCCGCCGTCGCCGTCGTCGTCGCCGCCGCTGCGCCTCCCCAGCTCCGGCCGCGCCTCCCCCACCCCCGGCCGCCGCGCCGGGCCGCCACGCCGCCGTGCCGCCTCTCCGGCCCCCGCTCCGCCGCTCCTCGGCCTCCCGGCCGCTCCTCGGCCTCCCCGGCTAGCCGGTGAGTTTTTTTATTTAGTTGCTTAGTTATAATTAGTTGTTTGATTTAATTTAATTTAGTTATAATTAGTTGTTAATTTAGTTAGAAAAACTTAGATAGCATATACTTAGTTATAATTAGTTACTATTTTAGTTAGAAAAACTTAGTTAGCATATACTTAGTGATAATTAGGTGCTGCCGAAATATTTACATTGACATTTCTTTGGTTTTTGATGTGCAGAAGCCACCGTCCACGGGAGCCCATCTCCGCCTCGCCGCCGTTGAGCCTTTAGGTGATCCTTGTGGTTTTGGTGGTCAAAGCCTTGTGTCCGGCCATCGAGCCGTGTGCTTAAACATCTATGTGGCCCGACCTTCGTGTCATGGTTTTTGTTGCAGGTTTGGAAACCCTCACCGTATAGGGGAGGTGCTGGCAAAATTTTGAATTTCATATAATCATTTATTGAATATTGCAGGAATCTGCTTCCACTTATTCGACGGAGAGTCGGAGCTGTAGCGGGAGTCGGAGCCGGAGCGGTACCAGGAGCGGGAGCCGAAGCGGGAGCCGGAGCGGTATCAGGAGCGGGAGCCGGAGCGGGAGCGGGACCGCGAGTCTACACCACGCCGGCCATGCCTACACCGCCGACCCACCGTAAGCACCGCAATCACGCTCGCGTTACATGCATGTTCGTAGATCACGTAACCCAGTTAGGTGTCTCCCGTTCGAAAGAGATACGGTTGTAAATATGCAGAACTTTGCATATCTACGACCGTATCTGTTTCGAATTGTCCACGTTATTTGGACAGCCCGAGGATGCGTAGCTAGAGTAGGTTTACATAGTCTACTCCGATCTGGGACAGGATTTCGGCAGCATCTCTCCGGTGTTCTCCGGATACACAATCTCCCTCTGGGACGTGTATTTGGAGAACAGCGGGGAGGTGCTGCCGAAATTCTGTCCCAGATCGGAGTAGACTATGTAAACCTACCCTAGCTACGCATCCTAGGGTGGGATTAGGACCTATCTTCACCTAGTAGAGAGTATAGACATCGTGTAGGACCTACACTATGTACATGTAAAAGAATTCCATTTTCATTTGCCGGTGTCATAGATGACGAATGATCGTAGCTGGATGCACACGGGTTGGAACCCTGGGGGTGATGTGAGTGTGGAATGGGTTCGGAGGACCGAGACTTTTATAGATGAAGCATTTGCAAAGGTTAAAGGAAGCAACAAGACCACTTGGTGTCCTTGTGATAAATGTGGGAACACGCGTCGAAGAACAAAGAAAGAAATGACAAGTCATCTTTTCAAACACGGATTTACGATAGACCAAACCCGGTGGACCTACTATGTTGAAGGCAATAATCGTAGAAGAGACGAGGCCGTGAGACAACGCATTGAGGAACTTGATTCAGATGCTGGGGTGGCGGACATGTTAGATGACTTTGAGGAAGCTCAGTTTGATGAAGGAGGAAGGGAAGATGAGCCAGAGCCAAGCGTGAAGGCGTACTACGACATGTTAGCTGCAGCTGGTCAACCCCTTCACGAGCATACAAAGGTTTCCCAATTGGATGCTATTGGGCGCCTAATGGTCGTGAAGTCCCAGTTTGCACTGAGTCGAGACGCCTTCGATGTTATGTTGACGGTATTTGGCAGCCTGCTTCCGGAAGGTCACATTCTGCCAAAGAACATGTATGAGTCACAAAAGGTCCTTCAGTGCACTTAAGATGTCTTACGAGAAGATCGACGCCTGTCCTAAGAACTGCATCTTATTTAGAAAAGAACACGAGAATGCAAAGTATTGTTCAAAGTGTGAATTCTCAAGGTTTTTGGAGGTAGACGCTGGTGATGGTCAGAAGAGGCAGCTCGCGATCCCCGCGAAAGTCCTACGGTACCTTCCATTCATACCGAGGGTCCAACGGCTGTTCATGAGCGAGGACACCGCAAAACAGATGACATGGCACAAAAATGGAACTCGATACAAACCAGACAAACTTGTACATCCATCCGATGCTGAATCATGGACCCATTTTGACGGGATCCACCATGTTAAAGCTGTTGAAGCTCGTAATGTGCGTGTTGCGTTGGCGACAGATGGCTTCCAACCTTACGGAATGTCGGCAGCCCCATACACATGTTGGCCTGTGTTCGTTATCCCTCTCAATCTCCCCCCGGGCGTTATCTTTGGACGACAGAACATTTTCCTGTCGTTGATAATTCCTGAACACCCGGGGAATAATATGAGTGTGTTTATGGAGCCTCTGATTGATGATTTGCTCCGTGCTTGGGAGGAAGGGGTTTGGACATACGACCGAGCTACAAAGACAAACTTCAGAATGTATGTGTGGTACCACTACTCTCTACATGACATGCCCGCGTATGGGATATTCTGTGGCTGGTGTGTGCACGGGAAGTTCCCTTGCCCAATATGCAAGGCGCGTCTGAGGTTCATTTGGTTGAAGAAGGGCGGCAAATATTGTTCGTTCGACAAACATCGACAATTCCTCCCTATTGACCACCCATTCAGACGAGATAAGAAGAACTTTAGGAAAGGCGTCGAAAAAAGGGGAAGGCGACCTCCGATGTCACGTACAACCCGGATGACCCCCCCTCGGCATACAGCAACTCCTCTGTCCACAGCCGCCTGAGTGACTACACCGAGATGGCAAAGGCGGTGAGGGGGCCACATTTCGATCCACACACGGAGCCCATTGATGGAGAGACCGTCATGAGGATGGGAGGAGGCAAGAAGCATGGGCGGTACGTTATGGCTGGCAGCGTGATCGACACGGCTAGTACTCCCACTCTCTCGCAACTTCGTGCTCGGCAAACCGACTCCACACCGCCTATACGACCGAGGCGAAGCGCCGTACAGATAGACATGGAGCAATTCAAGGTTATTTCTGTTGCACTCGTCGTTCAAGCGCTTTACACACGTTAGCTTCATATTCTAACCCATGCATCATATTTTGTAGGCCCAGATGGAGATGCAGGTACAGGCGACGGTCCAGGAGCAGTTGCGGGCCCAGACAGAAAGGATTGAGCAGGAAAATGCAAGGAGATGGGAGGCCTATGCTCAGTACATGCAGTCCTTGGGCTATCCGCAGCCACCGCTGTCACCGTTCGGTCCACCACCTGGAGCTCGTGGCGGTACTCCGACTCCTGTGAGTGACTTCATAGCCGTTTACTTTCATTTGTTATAGTGACTTAGCACTTTCCAAACTCAGGATACAAAGTAGAAAGACTTAGTATAGAAACCAATGACTTAGTAAAATCACTTAGCTTAACACATTCAATATCTTCAACTTTGGACAGCCTCCATCGGCGGCATCCAATGAAGGGCCAATCAATCCAGATATGTCGTCTCCGTGGCCGTCTCCGCAGGGGATGCAGGCTCGCTCGTGGCACGGGCCGCCGACTCAGCCGTGGCAGGGGCGTCGCCTCAGTGGGCGCCGCCTCCGTCGTTGCCGTGTCAGCTTCCGCCGTCGTCGTCGCAGGTGCCGCCGCCCTGGGCTTGGGGTATGCAGCCTCCGCCTCCGACTCAGCCGCCGGCGGACGAGTGAGCGGTATGTATCATGTGGTTTCTATGCCGTGTGCTTTGTATGAACTTGTTCTGGACTATGGACGTTGTATGAACTTGTTTATGAACTTTGGAGTCATATCGACTCGTATGGACTGTATATGAACTTGTTTATGGACTTTGTATGAATTTCTGTGGCCGTGTTATGGCTTATGGTGTTTGTGAGCTGGTGAAGCAATATTTGATTGTCTGTGATGCATATAAACTGCCTGGTATGTTAATTGTAATGTATATGAACTGCATGTGATTGTTTTTGTTGTTTGGGGGACATTTAAAAGCAAAAACAGCAAAAATTTGGGCAGGGGGAAGAATGTTTGCCATGTGCAAAGGCTGGCACACGGCAAACAACAAGTGTTTGCCGTGTGCAAAGGTCAAGGCACACGGCAAACAATAGGTGTTTGCCGTGTGCAAAGGTCAAGGCACACGGCAAACAGCATGTGTTTGCCGTGTGCAAAGGTCAAGGCACACGGCAAACAACAGGTGTTTGCCGTGTGCCAGACACGTGGCACACGGCAAACAGCCTGGTGTTTGCCGTGTGCCCGTCCATGTGGCACACGGCAAAAAGCCGTTTTCCAGGTGTCCACCGTCAGTTACTTTATTTTGCCGTGTGCCCCATATGGCACACGGCAAAAACACTTGGCACACGGCAAATAGGTTTGCCGTGTGCCCGTGGTCTGGCAGACGGCAAACAACTGTTTGCCGTCGTACGGTTTGTCGTGTGCCATTTTGCACACGGCAAACAGCTTTGCCAGTGTGCCTTTCAGGCTTCGCTGTGTGCCCTTGGCACACGGCAAACCGTGTGTTTCCCGTAGTGGGGCCGGCATCGCATTTTTTTGAGTTGAAAAAAGAAATGCAAACTAGATTTAATATGTGAATGAATCAAGAAAGTGTGGCAAGATTCTCGTAGAGTACTTTCCCCATAGTGTGGTAAAGACTAAGACTAGTCAAATTTCGCAAATTTTGTCGCAACCTAAGTACATGAACCAAATATGCCTACAGTGTTTTCCCTTCTTTTTTCATCATATGATCGATGAGCATAGAGTGGTGAGAAGCTGAATATACACCAGAAGATTCTGGGTACAGGACATATCTCTTTTCTATACATGTATTGATTGTTATATTTTGTTTATCAAAGCATAGGAGAGGAGGTCTTTTACGGTACCCAATACTACCTTGTACTACCGTTTAGAAATGACTCGTATGTAATAAAAAATGACCTATTTCGAAAGATCTGACGGCTGAAATTAATTGTACTACCGGTTTTTTTACGGTAGTATGGGTAGTATTCTTAGGTAGTATAGGTAGTATAAGGGTATGATTGGAAACAAAAAAATAATATTTTTGTAATAAATGAAATCAAATATATGAAATGTTTTATCTAACCTAATCTCACGTTATCCATGAATTCTAAATAATATATTTCTGTGCAAATTACCTTTTTATCCACAACAAAAAACCGGTTATACTACCATACTACCATTAGGTAGTATTGGGTACCGAAAAGAGCTCTAGGAGAGAGGCAGCAAATGCCGCTACCGAACAAGTGCTAATGGTACCTAGAGATGCTTATGCAAAATTTGATGGCAGTTAATGTGTACGATGACTTGCAACAATTGAGCGAGAGATTGTCATCAGATAAGTGGGGTCCTTGTTAATTACATACCCGTGGTTGCAGTGAAGTAGCACACCTTGAACCACCAGTAGTTAGTATATTGTTTCTATAATCTGTCAGGTCTAGCTTTGTTATATGTTTTTTCATTCATATAACTTTTACACATGTGATTATTTTGACTCAACATGGATAATAAGGACAAATTTGTTCCTGTCTTCAACTGGTTATGATTTCATTGACCTTGAAGATATGTGTTCACTTTTTTTATTTGTCTATTCGTTGCAGTAACACGTTTTCTTCTTTTTTTGTATGATCTACCCTATATGTCTTGATGGCCTTGTAGATATATTCATTTTTTGCTTTTCAGCAATGCTCAAAAGCCTCTGTTATGACTGTGGTATGTATGGTTCATCCTTTTTGCTGTGAGACCCAGAGAATAATGCACATCTCAAGGAACCTAACACTTACAAATTTGGGCATGAGCGAAAGATCAAGTTGGTGTGAACTGATCAGCTGTTCCGAATGACTCTCGAGAGGAAGCAAAAGTCTCGGCATAACGGACGTGAATGCTTATATTTATAACACCCATTCTTTTACATTGTTCACACAAAGAACAGTGATGCGCATAAGGCTTTGAGCCCCATACGATTTGAGAACTCTTGTCATCTGTAACCCAACTTACTCCTGTTTCATTCATCTGCCATAACCTAGCTAATTGACTACGTAAAGAACCACCGTTGGGTGGCCCGTAAAGATGAAGGCATCAAGTGCCTTCTCAATGTGTGATCTACTAGCACTAACTTCACCCCTGAGTGCAAATGTTTGTTTAGTGCCTTGCGGCTGGATCAACACAACCTTTTTCCATTTCCTCCATAAAACTGAAAGCCTTAAAGGTTCTTGTTCTACCCACAAGTCTATTTCATAATAAATTGTGTAAGATACTGGAGTAACAAACCAATATGTCAGCTTGTGAATACGGTTAAAGTCCTCCAAACCACCCTGTCTCTGTTTTGCAGCTCATGCATCCCATCTAGACAAATATGACCTTGACTTCATGATGCAGAGACCAAATGGCTCGTGTCTTGTCCATCAGGGGCAAACAGCTGGGTTGCTTGCCATTAGGGGTGGCTGATGAGCCAGCTCATCTCATTGTGGTTCGTTTAATCACGATCGAGCTAGCTCGGCTCGTTTCATTAAGATTCACGAGCTAAAAATCAAGTTTAGCTCAATTCATTTGAAAATTCGAGCCGGCTCATTTGGCACACGAGCCCAGCATTATTCAATACTAAAGCTGAAATTATAGATGATATTAACCGATATATGATATTTAAGCATGCCAATGATATCTAAAAGTTTAATTCACGATGATATAATGGAAATAAATAACATAAGTCAATAAATTAATACAATATAAATGTTTGGAGACTTGAAATATAATTAATTAGTACTTAGATTTTACTTAAAAGTTGAACAACAGCTTTTTTATAATGGTGCACAGGTGGTCTTAATGTCCTTAAAAGTTAATTAACTTATGCTGTGAGCTGGTTGCTTCGTGAGACAACAGCTTCTTTCTCTCTTTCTCTCTCTCTCTTTTGAGTGTAAAACAACAGCTTCTTTCTCTCACCACTCCTTCCCTCTCCATGTGTGGCATTGTACGAGACCACTTGTGAGTTGTGAGACCGCTCAGGGTGTTGTAGAAGTAAAGTTAGTTTCCTATCTACTATTGGTGGACTTCCCTCGTCATTATAGATAGTGAAGATTTGTGGAAGGATGTTCCTCAATGTTGGTATTTGCTGTTGGCACAAATCAATGCTGTCTTTACTAGTTCATATTTAAATGTAGCCCTTCAAGATTTGATCGTAAATTACCTGCAAAAAAAAAGATTTGACTGTATATATACTACTATCTGAATAAATTGTAATTGGGGAGAACCGGAATTCCAAAATTTTGGCAGGAAACTAATTAAAAGCAGGTAATTTATAGGAGCAGGCATGACAGAAGCCGCCCATGCAAATTTATTTCCAGGACAGGGCCATGAACGGTCCTGCAAATGTATTTTCAGACACGGATTATGGTCTAGTCGACCCTGTGTAAATGCATTTGTAGGGGTGGTTTCTTGCAAATGTCACATTTCTACCTGCAAAAATTAGGAGTGGTCCCAGCAAATTCTATTTCGATCATCCTATAAATGGTTTCTAGTAGTGCATACGTATCAGACAATGCAAAAGGCTAGAATCCTTTTCTATTATAAAAAAAGTCAGCATAATACGCAACATGCTTGTGGCTAATGATAGGAAAACAACAATTACAGTAAATTTGCCTCTCTTTTTTTACTGTATGCAGATAGAGAGCTAGCAAGGGACAACAATAAGACTTTGGGGGACACTAATTCAAACTCATCAATCAAGGTAATAATAATTCCCAGACAACTTTATATTAGGAGTGTTTCATTGGCACTCTTTTGGAGTTTTGGGATTGCTTAAATTTTCAGAAATACAAATATTTACTAAGAGTTCCCAGTCGCAGAGACACAGGCATGCCAAAAAGGCGGGGTGTCTACTAACCCTCAGCTTTCCTCTCCTTTCTTTCACTCCTCTTTCTCTTCTTCTTCCTCACCCTTTTCCCCCAAAAAACCCCCTGCTGGATCCAACCCTAGAGGTGCCCATCATCATCCTTAAGTCTTGGGCCAGCATTTACTTTATTTGGTCAATTAGTGCTGAAATATTGTCAGTTACTAAACACATTCCGCATGCCCAACTCATGCACATTTTGTACAGAAACTAACTATATACAGTGGTATCCTTTGTACGTGGTCCACTCACCTCTGACACAGGAAAATGCATATTGTATGACATACGTGTGCCTTCTCAAATCTCAATATCTGTATTATAAATAGTCCCAGAGTTCATTTAGGCATGATGGCAAATTTTCCACCTATGATTTGGAAAGGAAGAATTACACTTAGTCTGCCTATACATATCATCAGTATAGATAGGGAGCTTGCGAGAGACAAAAATGGGACTTTGGGGGAAACCAAAACCACAAGGAAAACATGAGAGTAATTGACAAAAAATCTATATGCTATCATTGGGGCAAGTTTGATAAGTTACCTTAATTCTGTGGCAAATGCATTGCTGCAGCCCAATTTTATGCTTTGTCTCCGCCATGGCCAAACACCCCTTCTTCTGACATGGTACCGGAGGGGAACAATGCTTATTTTTTAAGTGCTCCTTCATCTAAACATAAAATTGGCACCAGTTATTTGATAAAACTGGCATCAGTAAAAATATACAAGGCATCCAAAGAAAATTTCGTTTTCAGCATTTTACCTCTTCAGCCGCTTTTCTGATAGGAACTTCTTTGTTTCTTTCCAGGTGGCAGGCAAGGCATGGAATATGATCCTTCTTGCAACTAGAGACCTTGTCATGGTACATCTGGTGGGCTTTCCTTTTTGCATCCTCGTCATCCTCAGACAAGCGCTGTTTTTTCAAGTTGCAGTTACCTTCGTCTCCGAGTTACTCAACATGGAAAAGGGCATGCAAACATTCATCAAATAAAAATGGAAAGTAAAATAAACAAAACAAAGACTGGCCTTTGCAATGGCCTTTCCCTCTTGGATCACAGCTAGTACTCAGATTGATGCTTGCTTTTGTTCGAGGGCAGTCCTTTGCCAGGTGGCCATCCTCCTTGCAGTATGTACAACATTTTTCCAGCACAAGGTATTAAACGAAATTAGGACCGAGATTATTTGTAACCTAGCAAATATTAGTGAATGTCTGATCGCAAGCATAAATTGACTTCAAACTAAATAAAGATCATATAGAAGAATAATAATATCATTAGTCCTTAACAATAATAATGCCTATGTTTTTTTCGATGGTATGGTACCTATTATTTCGTGAGCTCACTTATGAAAGACTGGGTTTGATCCATATGGGAGCTGGCCAGCTGGACCACAATCGAGGAGACACAATCTCTCCATTATGTTATTTTCCAAGCTGAAAACACCTACATCACGGCGATAACTTTTCCACAATGTGAAACCTTGGTCATCATCAGTCAAGTAGACACGGTTCTTCAATTGTGGGTTCCCTTGACCGCTTTGTAAAAACGATCTGTTAAGCCCAAGAAATAAGGCATGATCTTGCAAGCCATTTACTTGCACAAGCTCTTTCTCGTTCATGTCGACTTTATACAGCATGATTTTTCTAGTTTCCATTAATAAATATGGAGGGTCACGTCTGAATCCAAGCACAAGGGACGACAACTCACAAGTCTACTGCTGGAATTCGTTTGGAGCAGTGGAGCACGGACTTACCCGAGAAAGATTCGGGATTGGCAATTGTGATGTGCAGCTCCTAATTTTACCAATTTGAAAGCCCATTAGCTCATTTGTTATGCAAAACATTACCTATACATGTTGTATGCTGAAATTGGGGTTGTTTGCAATATTCTGGAGCTCCGAGGGCCAATCTGAAAAGCTGCCATTATATGGCTCTTCCCCAACTCGGGAATAGACAGAGAGTTATGTTCCTGCTCTTGGGAGAGAGCTAGGGTTAGGGAGAGGAGAGAAGAGGTTTAGATCCACCAAATCCATCCGATACAAAGTGAAATTCGTGGAGGATTTGGAGCCTCCCCATCCTTGTTGGCTTCCACCTCTTGTATTGCTTCTTCATATAGTGGATTGCTCGCCGCCACCCGTGGTTTTTCCCCGCAAGGGGTTTCCACGTAAATCTTGGTGTCTACTCTTGATTCAGTGTTTTTCCTTGCCATATGTGTTGATTAAGTCACCATCTTGCTTGCTATTGGTCCATATGTCAAGTGGTTGCTTGTGTGGATGAGTTGGCATGAGAGGCATATATGTGTTCTTTGATATGTTGATATGAGATGATGGGGATTGATGTTTTAGTGAGCTAGTTGCTGCAAGTACTTTGTTACTGATTCATTGGACAACTTGTGGTTTCATGGTTTGAAGCATAGGTGCTGGTTTTATTCATGCACACAAGGTGTTCGGTGAAATGCTTGTGACAAGTTAGTTTGCTAATTTGATTATTCCGCTGCTCCATTGTTATCACAGCAATCAACTCTAACCAACTCCGTGCCTAAAGAGATGTGACTCCGATTCCGGATTCCTCCCTTCGCTACACTAATTCCGGCTCTCATTCCGCAGATGCTGAAACCGACGCTGAATTGACCGGCAGCCGACGGCGAAGAAGTGAGATATGGAAATAGTCAGTTCCGTTGGTGGATAAGTTCGATTATTGTGGCTGATTTTTGCTGTTTCAAAGCTCACTGGTCCTAGCAGAACTGGCTAGTTTGGTTGCTTCGGCAATTTTTTCTTTTCTTTGTTTTGTTTTTTGCAAATAAGTCCAGTACGCATGTTTTCTTATATACCAAAATAAAAATAACCTGCACACCGCGCAGGCTTAGTAGAAGAACATCGCAAGTCTAAAATTTAAATAACCCATGGTTTTATCAGGATTTTGCCACTTAGCTTAGGAATAGAAAATTATAAACTCGTGCTATTAAAGTAAATAACCAAGAATCAGAATCGAAGATACGAAATATTTAACTATGTGTGTTCACATTTTTAAAGTCATAATACTAGATTATTACCGCATTCAAAAATTGTGTACCTCACTATGGCAAATAGCAAGCAATCCTGGGACGACCAGCTATGGCAAAGTTCATGGCAGTACCTCACTATGTGTACCTCAACCTCAAGATGCCCGGACCGCATGGTGTCTTGTCATTGCGAGGAGATCTCAGAAGATCATACGACTGCGATAGAGAAGCCGTCGAACTAGCTTCGACTACTCAAGTACCGAGCTCAATGGCCGAGGTGTTTGCAGCTGCACAAAAGCTAAAAAAGTCCAGCTTGGAAATCCCAACTCAAGAGCCTGGTCCTCTAAATGTAACAGCACCCAAAGAAGTCGAAACAAAGCAAATCGAGTTGCAGGGGGGGAGAACCATCCAAGTCAACCACGATTGGAGCAAGACTGGATCCTAAATAGGAAAGCACGCTCGTCAGTTTTCTTCAGGCCAACCACGACATTTTTGCTTGGCAACCAGCAGATATGCCAGGAGTGCCTAAGGAACTGATCAAGCACACTCTAAACATAGATCCAAAAGCCACTCCAAAAAAGCAGCGACTACGGCGATTCGCCCAAGACAAAAGAGAGGCCATCAAAATCGAGATTGCAAAGCTACTTGCGGCTGGTTTCATCAAAGAAGTCTTCCATCCCGAGTGGTTGGCTAATCCAGTCTTGGTCCGCAAGAAGAACAACAAGTGGAGGATGTGCGTCGACTACACAGATTTAAACAAGCACTGCCCCAAGGATCCATTCGGACTTCCAAGGATCGACCAGGTCATCGACTCAACGGCGGGTTCAGTCTTACTATGCTTCCTGGATTGCTACTCTGGCTATCACCAGATTGCTTTGAAAGAAGAAGATCAGATTAAGACTGCATTCATCACTCCTTACATGCCTACACTACAATGTCTTTTGGTCTGAAGAACGCCAGCGCAACCTATCAACGAGCCATCCAACTATGCTTCAAAGACCAATTGCATCGCAATGTCAAAGCATAAGTGGACGATGTAGTCGTCATGACAAGGAATCCGGACAACTTCATCTCAGACCTTGAAGAAACTTTCAACTCACTTCGAAAGTATAGTTGGTGACTCAATCCTACCAAATGTGTATTTGGTGTCCCATCAGGAAAACTACTCGGTTTCATCGTGACCTATCGAGGAATCGAAGCAAACCCAAAAAAGATCAACGCCATCACAAGCATGAAAGCACCAAGGACAGTCAAGGACGTCCAAAAGCTTACAGGTTGCATGGCGGCGCTAAATAGATTCATTTCTCGGCTTGGAGAAAGAGGACTCCCTTTCTTCAAACTGCTAAAGAAACAAGAGGGCTTCCGGTGGACAGAAGAGGCAGATGTAGCTCTCCAAGATCTGAAGAAACACTTGCAAACCCCACCAATCATAACAGCCCCACAAGAAGAGGAAACTCTACTCCTATACATCTCAGCTACCAAAAACGTGGTGAGCACCGCACTAGTCGTGGAAAGACCTGAGGACCACCATGCATTCCCCGTGCAGAGGCCGGTGTATTTCGTCAGTGAAGTACTCTCGGAGTCCAAAGCTCGATACCCCGTGATTCAAAAACTACTCTATGCCTTACTCATCACGTCTAGGAAGCTTCGTCATTACTTCAATGCACACAAAATTTTGGTTGTCACAGATTATGCGCTCGGAGAAATCTTACACAACTCAGATTCCACCGGACGAATCTCCAAATGGGCAGTGGAACTAGGAGCACTCAACATCGAGTTCAAAGCAAAGAAAGCCATCAAATCCCAAGCACTAGTTGACTTCATGGCAGAGTGGTATGAGAATCAAGCTCCGACACCAGCTGGCAAGCCCGAGCATTGGATCATGTATTTCGATGGATCTCTCAAGCTCGAAGGTGCCAGCGCGGGCGTCTTGTTCATATCACCAAAGGGCGAACAGCTCAAGTACGTCCTACAAATTTTCTGGGAGGTATCAAACAATGAGGCAGAGTACGAAGCATTGCTTCATGGTCTACGCCTCGCAATATAACTCGGAATCAAACGATTATTAGTCTATGGCGACTCTTCAGTGGTCATCAACCAAGTCAACAAAGAGTGGGATCGCAACAAAGAAAACATGGATGCATATTGCGCAGAAGTGTGAAAATTGGAGAACAAATTCAGCGGACTCGAGTACCATTGGGTAGCACGGGACGACAATGTTGTCGCCGACGTATTATCCAAGCTAGGATCTACTCGAGCACAAGTACCAGACGGAGTATTCGTCCAAGAACTCTTCAAAAGAACCATAGACCAAAAGTCAAAGGACAAAGAACCTGAACATAGTTCAGATCGAGTGGTCATGGTCATAGAAGAAGATTGGAGGACACCCTTCATCAAGTACATCAAAAACAAGACGGTCCCATCCAGCAAGACAATCAGAACAACTC
Organism: Urochloa ruziziensis; assembly: GCA_015476505.1. NCBI lineage: Eukaryota > Viridiplantae > Streptophyta > Magnoliopsida > Poales > Poaceae > Urochloa > Urochloa ruziziensis. The sequence continues at coordinate 15,119 of WEIB01000153.1, forward strand.
GTTCGGAGATCCACAAACTACCTACTCATCGGAAATGAATTATACCGGAGAGGGTTGTACTCTGGAGTAGCAATGAAGTGTGTCACAAGACAAGAAGGAAGAGAGATCTTTGAAGAAATACACTCAGGAGTTTGCAGAAATCATGATGCATCAAGAACTCTGGTCGGGAAAGCTTTTAGAGCAGCGTTCTATTGGCCAACAGCCCTTGCTGATGCAGAAGATCTGGTTCGCAAATGCCAGGGTTGCCAATTCTTCGGAAGACAGCAGCACGTGCCCGCTCACAATCTTATTTCAATACCTTCCTCATGGCCATTCGCTTGCTGAGGGCTAGACATGGTGGGCAAGTTAACAACGGCTCCAGGAGGATTCACGCATGTCTTGGTGGCCATCGACAAGTTCACGAAATGGATCAAAGTCAAGCCTATCACCTCCATTATAGGAGGAAAAGCAGTCGACTTCATCATTGAACTGATGCACAGATTCGGCATGCCCAATAGCATCATCACTGACCTAGGATCCAACTTCAACAGCCACGAGTTCTTGGATTTCTGCGACAGAAGTGGAATAGAAGTCAAGCAAGCATCAGTGGCACACCCAAAAGCTAATGGACAAGTTGAACGCGCTAACGGGTTGATCCTAGATGGACTCAAGAAAAGACTGTTTGAATACAACAAAAAATATGGAGGGAAGTGGATCTACGAACTACCTCACGTAGTCTGGGGGCTAAGAACTCAGCCCAGCAAACCCACAGGACAAACTCCATACTACTTAGTCTACGGGTCAGAAGCCATCCTACCAGTAGACATCATGTTCAACTCCTCTCGAGTAGAAGCATTCAAAGAAGGGCTGGCAGACACAACAAGACAGCTACAAATCGATCTAGCTGAAGAAGAACGTTGCGCAGCTCTCCTCCGGTCAGCCCGCTACAATCAAGGAGTACGGCGTTATCATGACAGAAACGTCCAACAAAGAACCTTCAACATTGGTGATCTAGTTCTGCGTCGCATCCAAAAGACTCTGGAACTACACAAGCTGATGTCCAGATGGGAAGGACCATTCATCATATCCAAGGTTACAGGCCCGGGGTCATACAGACTTCAAACACAAGAAGGAGCCGAAGAACCGAATTCTTGGAACATAGAGCATCTACAGCGATTCTACGCTTAAGGACAAAAGAGATATCTTGTAAACATTACATTCAAGAACCAAGCATTACTTTTGTTCAATACCTCAGTCCAAGTTAAAATCATGGATAGTACATTTATCCAAGGGCTTCCGAGTACCTGTTCCGCAACAGGGTCAAGCGAGAAGTACCTATATGCTAGTCGTTTTCAGGACTCTTCGAGTACTTATCTTCAAGAAAGCAAGTACAAGCGAAAGAATCTAAGTCCTGAAAACATATTTCGAGGTTTCCGAGTGCTTCTTTCAAGAAAAGAAATGCCCAAGCGAGAAACGCAAAAACTCAAAAAAAGGCTTGGCCTTCCATGTAAACATCAGATGTTTACAGAAATTATCACAGGACTTCCGAGTACCTGTTCTGCAAGCATGGAGCAGGATCAAGCGAGAAGTACCTATATGCTAGTCGTTTTCAAGACTCTTCGAGTACTTATCTTCAAGAAAGCAAGTACAAGCGAAAGAATCTAAGTCTTGAAAACATAATTCGAGGTTTCCGAGTGCTTCTTTCAAGAAAAGAAATGCCCAAGCGAGAAACGCAAAAACTTGAAAAAAGGCTTGGCCTTCCATGTAAATATCAGATGTTTACAGAAATTATCACAGGACTTCCAAGTACCTATTCTGGAAGCATGGAGCAGGATCAAGCGAGAAGTACCTATATGCTAGTCGTTTTCAAGACTCTTCGAGTACTTATCTTCAAGAAAGCAAGTACAAGCGAAAGAATCTAAGTCCTGAAAACATAATTCGAGGTTTCCGAGTGCTTCTTTCAAGAAAAGAAATGCCCAAGCGAGAAACACAAAAACTCAAAAAAGGCTTGGCCTTCCATGTAAGCACAAGATGCTCACATAAAAATAACTGAGGCCTCCGAGTGCTTTTTTCACAGGTATTAGCCCAAGCGAGAGGGTCATCGAAGAAGTACGTTGGCCTTACAGCAGCACCACTAATTCAGGACCTTCGAGAGCTTGTTTCAAAAAACAAGCTCAAACAAAAGGAAAAAAAACCCTGAACAGGGCTCGGTCTATCAAAAACTACCAAGGAAACTACAGAAGCAAGACATGCTACGAACTCCCGAGTAGAAAAAACAAGGTTTCCGAGTGCTTTTTTTCAGGAGAAGAAAATGCCCAAGCGAGAAACACAACTTGAAATCAGACTAAGGCCAATTAAAAGGCAAGAGTCACAGATGAAAGCATATCAAGAGTCATCTACATTGCTTTCAACAAAAGACTACAAGTTCTTCAGCTTTACATATGACAGATAAAGTAGCAAGACTACTCGTCATCTTCATCCTCAAAAAGCCGAAGTTTCTTAACAACTTCATCCACCAAAGGCTTGGTCTCCCTCAAAAGATTTTTGAATTCGTCTTTAGAGCAATCCTTCGCCTGGCCATCAGGGACGGCTTCAAGATTAACATCAGGATGAAGAGACTGCATTATGGAGAGCATCTGATTTGAGAGGAAGCAGCAAGTCTCCCGCACATAAGCAGCAAACTTTAAAGGAGCCTCCTCCAACCTCTCAATAAGAGACCAAGGATTCTCTCCAGCAGGCTCATGATCAATAGAATCAGCAATAGACGTCGCAGCCTTTTCCAGCGCCCGATACTTCTCATCAAGATCTTTAATTGTGGCGAGACTTTGGAGGGCTTCAGCATTGGCGTCCTTGAGCTTTGTTTGAAGAGTTCCCAGCTCAGAAAGCTTCCCAAGATACTCCAAGCTAAGCTGATCGTGCTTTTTCTGGAGAGAATCAAACTTCTCCAGCTTCTCGTTGGCAGCATAAATGAGGGACATCATATGAGTCTTATCAGTCTCGTTTCGTCAGAGCTAAGAAAGTAGCGGAAGACAAAAATCAAATTTGGATAACACCAAAAAGCAGTCTAAAGCAGAAAGCAGAAACAAAAGATCTCATCGGCTTTGGAAGCATTGAGAGTCTTGTTCCTAGCTTGAATCTTGAGGATCTCTCCTTCCAGCTTCTCTCACTCAGATACAAAAGCTTGGGAGTCGCTCAGTTTGTCTGCGGTGATGGAGTCAATCTTCGACAAAAGCTGAAGCTTTTTCGCACGATGTTTCTCCAATTCAAGCTTAGCTTCCCGCAGAAGATCTGATTTCTCCTGAGAACTGGCAGCAACATCCTAAAAGAGAACAAAGAAGTTAATCAACAAGTCTCAAAAGGGAAGCAGGAACAAAAGTTAGAAAAAGAGTACCTTCAAGTAGCTGATGCACTCGTGGGCATAGTCCAGCATCGACTTGCCCTTCGCCAGTGACAGCTCCACTCTTTCCTTCCCGAGCAGAGGATCTTCAATGTACTTCTCTGCGACCCTGAAGCTGGCGATCAGACCACTCGAGCTCCCAGCAGCACTCGTTGGCCGCGTCAGAGAAATTGACTGCGACGCCAAACCAGTAGACGCGCCAAGAAGAGCAACGTCAAGCACTCATCCTTCAGCCTGAAAAAGCCGCCAAAGTCAAATAACAAGACACAAGAAGACTTGCAAAGAAGAAGAGAAGGGATAGAAACCTCGGGAGCATTTGCGAGCGGCAAAGTTTCAGGATGATCCTCACTCACGGGCTCCTCATCAAGAGTTACCTCAGGAGGAGGAACCACGCCCGCATCCGATGACGAAAGCAACTCGTCTCCCGCAGGCACCTCTGGCTCCCTGGCAACCTCCGCAAATGAAGGAATTGCAATGATCTTTTCCAGCGGCAAAGCACTCTCTTGACGAGCACACGTTTCTCCCTTCCTGATAGAAGAAAGAAAACAACTCGCTGAGACAAGAAGCAAGAGCAAACAAGTCAATCCAAAGGGAAAAACAAAGTACCTCACGGAAGATTTGCTCACAAATTTAGGCAGGCCAAATACCAAGGGCTTCGCTTTCCTAGCACCTGGCCCAGCAGAACCTGAGGAAGTCGCGGTCGACTGGTCAACCACGACTTCCTTCTCTACACCAACAGAAAGGAGCGGGTCCAACTCCGTGTCAGAACCACTCTGGGGGCTTCAACATCTTGCCCTGCCTCAGCGGCACTAGGAAGCAAAATGAAACAATTAAGCAAAGTAGTCGGGAGCAGAAGTACTCGAGGCAAAAAGCAGTCGAGACAAGACACCCCAGACAAAAACAAGTCGAAGAAAAATAGTACCTAAGCTCCGCCATTGAGGAAGCACCCGGCGCAGCCTTCTTCGTCCTAGACGAGCTCCTACAACGACGCTTGGGCACGGGCGGCACGGACAACTCGACAGAACCCTGCTCCAAAGCAGCTAGTACTGATGGCCACGAATAAAACTTCTCCACATCCTCCTGAGAAGACAAAAGGCGGAAAAGACCAAGCAAAGATCTAACGCAGCAAGCAAAAAGGAGAAACAAGCAAAACTTACCGGCTTGGGAGGATGATCATGATCAAAAAGCTGAGGGATAAAGGGCTTCTTAGCAACGCTAGGAAGCATAGACTGCACGCGCAGCATCCCTCGTCCTCAGATAAGATCTCGGGACTCATATGGGAGGGATCATCCACTCCTTTGTACTCGAAGCCCCACCCTTCCTTACGAGCCAGCGGCTGAACTCGCCGCTCAATCCAGTCATACGCTACGGAGCCAGCCGTTACCCCGGCCTTCTTCAGCTCCGAAATCCGTGCATACAATTCCTTCAAGTGAGGATGATCTTCCTCACTAGCAGGCTTGTTCCAGCGTTTGTTTTTAACTGGAACCTTGCCTGTGCTTTGAAGCAAACCACTCTTCTCGGCAGGGACATACCACCAATAATCTTGCCACCTAGAGTTGTTATCCTTCTGATGATAGTCAAAGTACTTCAGGTTGGCGCCCTGCTGCAACAGGAATCCAGCTCTGCCAAGTCGCCAAATTGATTCACCAGAGGGATAAGGCTTGCAGTGGAAAATGTCCCTAAAAGTTCAAAGTGAGGCTTGATCCCCAGGAACGCCTCGCAGAAGTGGACGAAATTGGCAATGTGAAAAATCCCGTTCGGATTAAGATGCTGCAGCTCCAGATCAAAGTAATCCAAGACCTTGCAAAAGAAGTCGCAGGCCGGGAAGCCAACTCCTCGCTCGGCAAAGAGAGAAAAAGATATAACCTTGCCCTCAAGATTCACAAGGCAGAGATCATCCGCACACGGCGCCTCCCATCCAACAGCAGCTTTTGATCCAAGAAGGCCCTTCTGAACAAGACCTTCCAGATGAGCCTCAGAAGCTACAGAGGCCCCAACACATCTATCTTCAGCTCTCTGCGCCTTCGAGAGGCTCGCGTCAAGTTCCTCCGCTTTGCGCTTAGAAGATGAGGATTCACTAGCAGACTTCTTAGGGGGCGCCATCTCCAAGGAAGCTATGAGTCAATCTACTCTCAAAGAAGAAGGCTCAAGAACAAGGCGGCGGCGGCGGCGGCGGGAGCAAGTTGCAGGCTCCCGTTGGAGAAGAAAGGATAAGGGGTAAAAGTAAAACCCTAGAGGGCCCCTCTTTTTATAACCACAGAGGTACACAGTTACCCTTCTCATTAAATAAACAAGAGGTTCCACCCAGGATTTATGGAAAAAGGATATCTTTACTTGAATCCTTTATTTTCGGGAGACGTCTTGAAAATAAAATATTCTTGTGAGAAATCATTTTTACAAAATCTGAGGCCAACCATTGTTTATTAAAACATAAAAATACTTTTGATCCTTTTTACCACTACAAAAAAGAGTGGTTCAAGGCTTAGGGGCTACAAGGCACATGAACCACGAAGTGTGGAATTTTTCAAAATTCCACCCAAGATTCAAGATTTTTTTCAGGACCTTCAGCTCGAATCATCGATTCAAACTAAAGCTCGGGGGCTACTTCATATGAAGTGCGATTTCAAAAATCGCACTCCACAAATAATGAAACTTGAGCACCTCACAGCCTCGTCCTTAGAAGACCAAAAGACTGCAGTCTAAGGAAGTACTCGAAGACCTTCAAGGAAGACCAAGGAGTACTCGAACCAATAAGCGGTCCAAGCACTCTCAAGACCAGAAAAGCACTCGGCTATGAAGCGCTCTAGGGCTTGTCAGACATGGAGGCCCAGGGCCCACACGGACGCAGGAATAACTCCAGAGGAGGATATGGCAACGAGTAGAGACCGGGGCGCAAGGGGACTCTGGACTCTACGAAATATGGAAACTAGTCGACAATAGGAAAGTACTCGCATAGCGAGGCTTCCCCGAGTTACTACTCGAACTAGACTAGGATTCCACTCTTTGTAACCCTGCCCCCCAGTATATAAGGCCGGGCAGGGACCCCTCTCCAAACATCTAATCTCAGAACATCCAAGTTCAATAGTTAATACGAACAACCACCCAATCTCATAGAATATAGAGAATCTCGACTAGTCTCTCTGATCATCGATCAAGAAGACAAGCTTGTACTCATATTCACCCTACGTAATACAAGATAAGCGACAGGACGTAGGGTATTACGCCTAATTGGCGGCCCGAACCTGTATAAATCTCGTATCACGTAATCGTCGAGTTCCTGATTCTACTGTCACTCCACCGAAACTCTACTACCTAGGGATACCCCTTGGTAGGACTGTCGGTAAAACACCGACACAAGTCCATTGACATCTTCAAGCACACATTTTCAACTCTCCCATCTATCTTGATTGTACCAATAATGTGGTTTAATCGATAAGAGTAAGATTACTTCTAGTGATTTTTTTTTCTAAAATGATTGGAGGCAATGGAGTTTATCACAATAACATGTACCTTAATTTCGTGCGGAAATCCAAATGAACTAATTACATTTGGAATCAAAGGAGCATGAAAGAAAAAGGCTAGTTAAGCCTTGATTTCTTGACCAACCAAATCACTTAGAGAACTATTGTTGCCAAATGGTAAATTCCTTATACTCGTTATTTCTCAGCCACTTAACAAAACATATAAATTTCTTCAAAAAAATAAGATGTAAACATTGAACTCAAAACATTGCCGAGGTAGAGCATCTGAAATTGGGCTTTGGGGATCCTTTCAGTAGTGAGTGTCATCAAGCAGTAAGCCCAACTGCCCAAGTGCCTGTTGGCAAACCCAAAAAAACAGGGGCCCTCAAATCCTGCAGTGTCAACTGTCAAGTCGGTAGCGAAAACAAAGCCGAAAGCCTTCAAATCCTGGCCTCCCCTCCTTCCTCCCCGCCTTCTCCTTCTTCCCCTGCTCTGCCGTAGCAAGAAATCCTCCAAGAAACCCAACCAACGAAATCCTAATCCGATCCTCCTCCTCGCCGTGCCCCACCCCACGCACGCCATGCCGCGTGGCTGCTGCCGCAACCGCCGCAGGGCGCCGCCTCCGCCGCCGCCTGCTTCGCCAGGGGCTCCGCCGCCATCTCTGCTTCGGCGCCGTTTCGCGAGGATCAAGAGGTGGGCGGAGTTTCTTGCGGCAGGAGGGGAGCGAATTCTCCGTCGGATCGCCGCCGCGTTGCTGCGCCGGCTATTGCGCGCGCCTCCGTGCGCCGGCGAGGCGGATGCCCACCACCGCGACGCCAGCGCGGCCGTCCTGGTCCTGGAAGGAGTCCTCGGAGAGGAGCTCACCAAGATCAAGGCCAAGAACGACGACGACGACGAAGACGCGCCCAAGAATGGCGCCGCCGCCGCCGCCGCCCCCAAGAACTCCGGCGGCACGGCCAAGAACGGCGCCGCCGCCTCGCCCAAGAACTCCGGCAGTACGGCCAAGAACGACGACTCCGCCTCCGCCGCGCCCAAGAGCGACACCTCGACGGCCAAGAACGGCGCCTCCGCCGCGCCCAAGAACTCCGGCGGTACGGCCAAGAACGACGACTCCGCCTCCACCGCGCCGATGAGCGACACCTCCACGACCAAGAACGGCGCCTCCGCCGCGCCCAAGAACTCCGGCGGTACGGCCAAGAACGACGACTCCGCCTCCGCCGCGCCCGAGGACGACACTGCCGCCGGCACCAGCGCCGCGCCCGAAGTCGTCGACAGCACCAGCGCCGCCGCCGGCACCAGCGCCGCGCCCGAAGTCGCCGCCAGCACCAGCGCCGCCGGCATCAGCGCCGCGCCCGAAGTGCCAGGGGAGAAGCGCGACGACGACGCGGCGCCCGACGCCATGGGCGCAGAGCTTCAGCGTCTCGAAGACGCGGCCGGCACCAGCGACGCCGCGCCAGCCGACGGCGCGGTGCCCGACAACACCGGCGCCGCCGCGGCCGCTACGTCCAAGGCGCCAAAGAAGAAGAAGAAGAGGGGTCCACGCCCGGCGCAGAGGGGCGCACGCGCAGGCCGTCCCGCCGCCCCTGTCGCTGAGAAGAAGAGGGACCATCCCCAGGTGCGTCGCGTTCACCCGGATTCTCCTTCTTGCAATCTTGCTGCAATGGATCCCGTTGCCTCTGGTCCGTTTCTTGAGGGATTCATCAAGTTGTTGTTTGATTGATGCTTCACTGAATGTCTGAATTGCAAACCTTCTGCAGTTCTGCTTCATTTTCTGCAATGAATCCCGTATGCCACTGAATGTCTGAATTGTTGTTTTCTGAACATTGTAACCCATGTATGGGGGATCCAAATTCTGAATTTATTTTTCTAGTAGATTTGCCAATGAGGACAATAATGATCTCTATACTGAACATGTATGCTAATTTGTTTGAGTGCTGTGCTTGGATAATGCAAGGGCTGTTTTTGGTCTGTCAAGCATTGTGCTTGAGTCTCAAAGTACTATGCATATGATACTGGTTGATCCTATAAGAAATTGCAAGTCTGAGTGATGGAATGCAGGTAGTGGTGCATCATCTGCTAGTTGGGTGTTGAACCTACTTATATTACATAATCATGTATTTGTGCAATGCATCATGTAAATAAGTAAATCGTATCTCCCTGGCCCCTGTTGTCTTTTATTTTCAGCTTCACTTGAATGTAATTTCCACTCACTTGAATGCTGTGTAGAGGATTGCTAATGTTCTGTTTCACTTGAAGTCTTGAACTTGCTGCAAATGCTCTGTTTCATGGGTCTTTCAACTGCTGAAATTTGTATTACTACTTTACCCTTGCATTTAATTTACTACCTGTCATACAGCCAAATGAAATCAAGGAGGAGTTACTTGATGAGGGCGACCAGGAGAAACAAACTCATGAAAACTTCGACAAGAAGCTCAAGTCTTGTAGGAAAGGCTATCTGTATTGCCTGATATGCCACATCGAGGAGTACAAGGAGACTAAACTGCCGAAAGACAATGAGAAGGTTAGTTACTATCCAACCAAACCATACGCTAAGCTTTGTGTGATCTAGCACTGACTCGTGTGTTTTCTGATTCAGGTGAAGGATCATTGTTGGGCGAAACATAATGTTCAAGGCATCAAGTGCCGCAAAGCTGGATGTCTAGTTCGAGCAAGGACCAAAGGCGATATCGGCTTGCACAAATGGGTGTGCCATGACATGTGAGTCGAATGGAGAAGTCGGCTATGGCTAACATGGTGTACGCTGAAGTAGCATAAACATGGTGTATCATAAGTTGAATATTGAATATTGATATATTAGTTTGTCCATGAAGCTATGGCTAACTGAAATTTGACAGTGTGTTTCATTCCAAACACCGGTGGGATGTTCATGTTTTCTGATAATACTTACTTATGCAATCACCCATCGCACATTATTTACTAAAATACAAATTTAGAACTTGAAACAAGAAAACACCATTCACTGAATTCAGTGATTAAAACA
>WEIB01000154.1:0-25063 GCA_015476505.1 Urochloa ruziziensis
ATTAATCCGTCATTAGCACATGTTTATTGCAACTTTTATTGTCTAATCACGGACTAATTGAGCACAAAAGATTCGACTCGCAATTTATAGGCAATATGTGAAATGTGATTTTTTTTTCGACTACAGAATACACCATGCATGTGTTCAAGATTGATTGTAAAGTTTTTAATGGGAACTAAACAGGACCTAGCGTGTTGGTGTATGCACTAAAGCACAAGAGAATTCTTCAGATCATATATATAATGGATAAGTATTAATGATCACCTTCATACAGATTGATTCAAATATTTCATGACTCTACTTAAAAAACGCTGTGACGATATGCAGCAGAGTACAGATGAATATCCTTAGTTGACACATGCTATAACATCTCAAGTTCCAGGGGCGGGGCCCAAGGGTATTCATGGGCATGTAATGAATACCCATTATTTTCTCTAATCAATGGAGATCAAGGCTATGTGCACCTATATATTACACAAAATAGGGTTGAAACAAGCAAATTTTCTCTATGTTTTGAAGTTTTGAATACACATTATTCAAAATTTGGGCCTGCCTCTGTAATGACAAGTTCTCAGAGCTGACTCAAACTGAAGTTAACCGGGCCAAGGTCACCATCTCACTACAAGGTCTGAGTCAATATATCCTAATGCTAATATATAGTCACTGCAGCATCGTGCAGGCTTAATCCAGTGTTCCTTTTTTTTTTGAGATAAATCAGCGTTCCAGCTGTAGTATTTTGACGAAGCAAGCTAACACACAAACTGGACCAATAGCACCGCACGGCCCACGGCCCACATAAGTCTCCGCGTATACAGACAAAATCTGAACCCTGCTGAGTTCTCTCCCCCTTCATCCCCCGTCTCCTCCTCGTCCGCTGTTCCTCCTCTCTCTTTCTCGCCCTCGCTCGTCTCGGCTAGGGTTAGGGGCCTCTCCTCAAGTCGCCATGATGCAGCAGCCCCCGCCGCAGCAGCCGCAGCCTGGCATGGCGCCGCCACCGCCTCCACAGGCCGCGGGCGGGCAGCCGCCGCAGTGGGGCGGGATCCCGCCGCCGATGACGCAGCAGTACGGCGCGCCGCCGCCGCAGCAGCCGCCGGCGATGTGGGGCCAGCCCCCGCCGCAGGCGCACTACGGGCAGCAGCCGCCCCCGCAGCCGTACTACGCCGCGCCGCCGGCGCCGGCTCCGGCCGCCCCCGCGGCGGCGGACGAGGTGAGGACGCTCTGGATCGGGGACCTGCAGTACTGGATGGACGAGAACTACATCTACGGATGCTTCGCCAGCACCGGGGAGGTATGCGATCCGATCTGATGCTTGTTGGGGTTGCGCGTGATGTCGATTGCTGTACTCTTCTTGGAATTTAGGATGAGCCCTTTGCTGTTGCTAATATGTCCTGCTGTAAGGTTTGGCTTATTATTTATGAGTGATTTTGTTGTTAATTTCGTGTGATTTCTAACGATTGAAGCTCTAGGGTACGAGTTACTTGGTAGGAATTCTAGATTCTCTTGAAATAATCAAGCTTTGGGCTAGTTCATATGTGATTCTTGAACCTGTAATTTAAAATTTGTTTTCTTGAGTTTTTTACCATGATCTAGCGAGAATCTGGTGATATAACCTAACACAATTGCTTTTATATGTAGTTTCTTGTTTGTGCCTATTTATCTTTTGCACATGGCAATTGTTTGTGTGTCACTTCTAGTTTCCCGAATCCTGATTGCCGTTCTGTATTGTTCAGAATACAAGAACTGCAAGATTGCAATATTGTCCATGCATTCATGATTTCCTGACACTTTACTCACATTACACTTACATCACCTTGCAGGTTCAATCTGTGAAACTCATCCGCGACAAGAATTCTGGGCAGCTCCAGGGTTATGGCTTTGTTGAATTTACAAGCCGTGCAGCTGCAGAGCGAGTTCTTCAAACATACAATGGACAAATGATGCCCAATGTTGAGTTGACATTCCGGCTGAATTGGGCCAGTGCTGGTGAAAAGCGTGATGAAACTCCTGACTATACTATTTTTGTGGGGGATTTGGCTGCTGATGTTACAGATTACTTACTGCAAGAGACATTCAGGGTTCATTATCCTTCTGTGAAGGGTGCAAAAGTTGTGACTGATAAATTGACAATGCGTTCGAAGGGTTATGGGTTTGTGAAGTTTGGTGATCCTACTGAGCAAGCTCGTGCAATGACTGAAATGAATGGCATGCCTTGTTCGTCTAGGCCTATGCGTATTGGTCCTGCAGCAAGTAGGAAAACAACAGGAGTTCAAGAAAGAGGTAAGCATGGCTAATCTTGATAGTTGTTAGCTTCTACATGTTGCTGATATGTGTATGTTTTGTTCATGCTTGACTTTTTTGGTTGTTTGTTTTTATTTATTACTTGTTCAAATCAAAGCTAGACCTAGGTTTTTGCCACGTCTCTTCAGAAGTCATTATTCCCTAGTACAACATTTCCAGTGTGAATTTGGATAATTTAATACACTAGAACGATAGTAGACTCATGGAACTCATGTTATCTGGAAGCAGGATACCAACGGGCTCTATTCATATAGGAGCCTTGGAACTGACCTGAGCTGCGATGCATTTCTTGTTTAATGCGTGGCCTCATTTAGGTCAGTGTAAATCATTTATGTCCTAAATTCAAAGTTGGTTTCCTTCAGATTCTGGTGCTTTTGTCCATTTATATCTGTTGCTATTTTCATTCTATTTCATCTACATTTAGCATTTTCTTTTCATACACCCATTCTTGATAGGTACACAGGTAACTTGGCATGCTTGCTTGTTATCGCGTCTTTACCTAGGGTTGAGGGATTGAAATCTCTTTGCCCATTTTGGACTCTTAGAGCTTGAAATACTAGTTGTTTCCTTTTTTCCCAACCAAGATATTTTCATACACTCCTTTCCGGGGTAAAATCTTGTTTTTAATTGTCTTTCATTTGTTTTCTGTTACTTTGTATTAATTTGTTCTCCTTTGTTTCTTGAACTTGGATTTATCAATATATCTTTGAGCACGTGCATGGTCTGTACATATCTTTCTTAATCTGCTAATTTGATATTAAATCAATAATTGGAGCTGAGATTTTAACTGTCTATCGTATTCCATATTTTACACTCAAAACAGCATTTGTTTTTGGTCTTAGACTGCTTTTATTTTCAAAATAATTTATTATTTCTTCACTTGCAATCTCTGTCCGCGTGATACTGTTGCTTAATCTGTTAAGTGTTGAGCCTGTCAAGTTGTTTCTACAACTATCTTCAGTGCTCTTGTTTGCTGGGTTAACTTTGTTACTCTTACTTGCACTCTGTGATGCTTTCTATTCTTCTTTGTATGTATAACATGACATGACATGCTTGTACATACATGATAGCATTCATTTATAGATTTTGATATTCGTAATCTTACAATATGTTCCTTCACTTTTTTGCTTTCATTTACAGTACCAAATTCTCAAGGAGCTCAGTCTGAGAATGATCCTAACAATACCACCGTGCGTTCTTAATTCTTTTTTCTGCAAAGCAGTCATTCATCTTTCAGTTTTTTGTTGACTCTTGTCTTTGTATTTAGATATTTGTTGGTGGCCTTGACCCCAATGTCACTGAAGATGTCCTGAAACAAGTTTTTGCTCCTTATGGCGAAGTGGTCCATGTTAAGATCCCTGTTGGGAAAAGATGTGGTTTTGTTCAGTTTGTTACCAGGTGAGATGACACTTCTTATTCAGCTGTTTCTTTCTTGCTCAGCTGCTACTTTGAAATGCATATTTTAAGCATTTTCGTCTAGTTATTCTAACACTTTATTTTCAGACCTTCTGCCGAGCAAGCGCTGATGATGCTGCAAGGAACATTAATTGGTGGGCAGAATGTTCGGCTTTCATGGGGTCGAAGCCTGTCCAACAAACAGGTTTATGTCACACATTGCATATCAATGTTCTCTCTAAGCATGTTGTAAGCTGTAGCTGAAGTGCTAACACTGTCGTATGTGAAAATTCCCAGCCTCAGCAGGATTCCAGTCAATGGGGTGGTGCCGCTGCTTCTGCTGCTGCCGGTGGTTACTATGGTGGCTATGGACAAGGCTATGAAGCTTATGGCGGTGGGTATGCACAACCTCAGGATCCTAACATGTATGGTTATGGTGCTTATGCTGGTTATCCCAATTACCAACAGCAACCAGCTGCACAGCAGCCTCAGCAACAACAGGTGAAGTTCTTAAAACCATTGTGAATTTCATGGTGAAAACATTGTCTCTTGTGATAACAACTGTTTGCCAACTTTGACATTGGCATAGTCTACAAGACTATGTGTCAGAATCAGTGGGCATTGCAGAATGTCCATGACCTTATTTACTATTCTGACACTAGTTTGTTTTCTTTCTTGCAGTGAAGCATGTTTGCTCAGGCTAATCATTGTGTTGTCAAGACATTTAAGTTATTTCGAGGCGCTGTTATATTGCATTCTAGCTCTTGTCAATAGAGAGATGGTTTCGGAAGGCTCCTGATTTTGATTGCCTCATGGCATGGTTTGATCTACTTATATTATCGTTATTATTATGCATATGAACAAGTGGTGATCTAGTGTGATTGCTATGCCCAGACATGCTTTGTCAGCTTCTCTCCATGTTTCTTCTATCTAGTGGTATTAATAGTGTGTATTGCGATGTACTGTTATGCTATATATACACTGTACCGTTTGTTTCCTATTCCGTTTTTTCTGGTTACTTTATTATTGTGTTAGATTCGTTGTCACTTCGGGACAGTTGTGTTTTGTTCTCTGATCGCCCACATGGGCATGCATGATATCAGTACAGAATGTGTCGAGGGCAATGTGACCTCGTCCAACTTTTTGACGCTCCGTACCTCAATTGAAATATTTTTGTGCCATTATGACCGCCGAAAAGCATGAGTTGCCATCTGGACGTGACCGTCCAAATCTGACGCAGGGATGACTGTCCAAATCTGAAGCGGGGATATGGCTAGACTACCAACTAGATTGTGGTAGAATCGATCTAAGGCCAGTTTTAGTGGAGTGTTATCTACGGTTGAAACTTTGATAATTGTGTCGGGGGAGTGTCATCACCATGACATCCTCTCTCATCTTATGACACTCTCATCATAAATAACACTGTCATGTCAGCAAATTTGTTGATATTGTATGATATTTAATGCTTATGAACTCTCGGGTCCCCGACTAAGAATTTGCATAGAACGAAAGCAGCTGCGGGTGGTCTTCAATGCTCTCCACTTCTCTAGGCAAGATCGTGAGATGCCTGAGAAATGACGCCTTTTGTATTGGAAAAAAAAGATTGCCTGATGAGTAAGGACGTCTCTTGTATTGAAAAAAAAAACATAGATTTTATTGACTCCTCAGGCAGGTAGCATCTTGTACGGCAGAATAGTGGTTTTGATAACCATGTCACCGTGGCAGTCATTTAACTGCTGCTTGTACCAGGAGCAAATCCTTTTCAGTGAACTGTTGCAGTACTGTACGCATATTGTTAGCTTTAGCTAAATGCTAATGCTCCTATCAAAGTCGGTTAGCGTGATAAGATTAAGCCAACATTTGATTTTATACCATAACTTTTGCACTCATTTGCCTGCCTTTGGCAATGCTTTTCCTCCCCAAAGCTTTAACCAACTCGTGAGTGAGGTTTCATTTGTTAAATTGATGACCCGATTTTCTAGAAGAGCGAATTTGGCTTAGAAAGGCAAAACAGAGCTTTCGTATACTTCCGCACCAATATTACTTGCATAATGTCGCTGTCAGGCTTTAAGATTCGCGCTGATCAAACGGAATCATCCTGGAAAAAGGAAAACAAAAGGCGCCACCACTTGCGGTCACCTCCGAAGCGAGTCACCCGGCCACGCCCCTTGGTCCTTTCGCCTTGCCTTTTTCGGGTCGGCTCGTCGCCTCCCCTTCCCTCCCCCCTCCACCATGGCCCGCCCCAGGAAGGCGAAGCCGCCGCCGCCGCCCTCGCCGCCCAAGGCGGCGGCGCCTTCCCTCGCCGAGGCGCTGCTGCTCGCCACGGTCTGCATGGTGGGCCTCCCCGTGGAGGTGCAGGTCCGCGACGGATCCGCCTACGCCGGCGTCCTCCACACCGCCTGCGTCGACGACGGATACGGTGAGTGCCCGTATCCTCTTGCCTCCTCGTGTAAACTTGCCCGTTTGTGGGTTTCGTTGAGCGTGTCCGCATGGGGTTTGGAGGGATCACGGGAATGGCGTCCGGGACGTGATCCAACAGTGGGTGGAGTGGGACAGCGGATGCTGCCAGGCTAATTGGTGGTCACGTTTTCCTCTGCATCCGGTTGATCTGCTTGGTGGGCGGGTCATTGTTGTCGCTGGGAGCTCCCTGGATGTTAGTTTTCGTTAGGGATGGATTTGGAGGCGGGTGGCAGAGATCGCCCGGCTTGGTTCCTCTTTTGAGATAGCTATGCGTGTTTTCTCCTGTTAGCGGTCAGGATCTCGTCGTTTCGTCAGCACTGATTTTGTGTTATCGTGGAACCACGGCATGATTTTACTCAAGGATATGGGTGATTGGGCGTTTCCATGATCACAGGAGCGGTCCTAGTTTCTACATTGCAAGTAGAGTATTCTACAAATTTCCGGTCATCATTTATTCCATGTTCGTCCTGTACCGTTCGTGTTGGGAGTTGAACTGCCACATATTCAAAAATGGAATCTAAATTTTCTGTTGGGAAACAACATTGCATTTATTACGGTTTTATATTTGAATAGGTGTTGTGCTAAAGAAAGCAAAGAAGATCGCAAACGGGAAGGGAGATGCTAATGTGCCGCTGGGAGCATTTGTGGATACTCTTGTTGTTCACCCAGATGACCTCGTCCAAGTAATTGCAAAGGTAGATTTATTTTAGTGGTACACTATGAGGCATTTCCTATTCACTGGCATTCATGGCATCGTTTGTTTTCTCCCCAGGGTCTCACACTACCCATTAAAGGTGTTGGTCGAACTCCTGATTGCAATGCGGTGGCTGCCAGCGGATCCTTGAAGCCTCAAACTTCACATGCAAATGACCCAAAAATGTCTAAAACTGAAAATATATCTCCACTAGAGTATGTTCTCAATTCAAGCTGCATACTGTTTTGTTTTGTTTCAAATCTATCACGTTTCAATTGTATGCATACATTGCACTTGACCTAAATGTACGACAGTATTTTTTCTCATGCTGACTCAAAAAGTAGACATCAAGGCATCTATTTACTTGATTAAATCCTTCCCTCTTTTCATCGTTGAACCCAATTAATACTGTTTCTGTTACAGGCAACAGTTGAAAAGCACCACGATTGGTAAGGGGAAAGATACCTCTGTAAAGAAAAGTGGTCCAGGTATGAATTTCTTTTGTTTCTTCTGGTACCGATATAATATTTCTTAGCAGTTGTCTTCCTTTGCATTAAACCTGCTCAATTTCTCAGTTATTGGTACTGCTACAAGTGTTAGCTCTTCAAACCGGACATGTGGGCCCATATGTCTCCATTAATGGGGTTTCTGAGTCAACAACTATCAGGCCTAAAGTTGATGCTGTTGCAAGTTCAGTTATAGCTGCGCCGATTGTGGTTTCAGATGTCAAAGCCTCTCAACTAGCCAATAATTTGGCTACCAATATTGTCACCACAAGCAAAACCACTGCTAAGGTGAGCTCTTTCTGACAGTTTTATAGTGATCTGACTTCTAACCTATAAGTAGTGCTTGCTGATTTTATCTTTTGTTTTGACCATGCCTATAGTATCTAACGATACTGATTTATTGATTATGCCAGTCGTTTATGAATGTCTCTTTTATATTAATAGAGCAACGGTACATTATATTTCAGGAATTTAAACTCAATCCTTGTGCAAAGGTCTTCTCCCCAAGTTCTAGACAAGTACTTGCAGCTGCGCCTCCTGTTAACTCAAACTACATCTCACACTCCACCCCTGAAGTACCAACGGGCATTCCTGTATATGAGCCAAAATCTGTGCCAGGTGTTTCATCTCTATCCAGCAAGATTCATTGCAGTAACCTGTCTTCTGCAAACTATGCCGTTTCACCTCAATATGTTCAATCAGTAAGTACTTTGATTTATTCTTATGTGCCTTTTCTTTTCTGTAGTTTTGCCTTTCATTGGATATACTATCATATTCTCTTGAATGATAAAAGGGTGAAGAATATCACATATGAACTTGTAACATGCCTATAATTTGCTACATACGTGTTACTCCATTATTATTTGAGCTCCTGCTAGCAAGCCGTTGCCTATCTAATATAACTTTTCTGCTGGGTTAAATTAATAAATTGGACCTGTAAACTGATTGTTCACGCCAACCTTCAGCTTATCAGCTTTAGTTTCACTCCAATGCAAGGAACACATATCTTTTTCCTTCAAACTGAAAAAAAAAACTGCTTGCATGTAAATGTATTTTGGACTGATGACTGAAAGGCTTGATGTTGATGTTGTTGTTGATATAAATGCATTTTTGATGTTTGAAGGCTTTGTTTTTCATCTTTTATGTCCTGTTATTGCACTTTGTGCAAAGATACGCAAATACCCCTCAATTTGGTCTTGCTTGCTGCCTAGCTCTACCATGAATGTTTGATTCTGACATTATCATGCTTCTAAATTCTGATACTGCTTAACTCTTTGCATCATAGATCGTGAGGCATAATGGATCCAGGCTAGATCCAGCTAGAGCTGGCACACCATACCATCCAATACCGGTGGGAGGAACCTACACTAGCCCTAGTCCTCAGCCTGTAAGATGTTCATCTTTTTACACGTAAAATTATGTTAGCATGTCACTGAAAAAAGACATTAATTTTATGTTATGAATGCTAGGTGATGACTGGGAAGTTCAGTCCCGTTGTTTATGTTCACCCGATTTCTCAGGTGAGTGATTCACAATTGGTAATTGTTCTAAAACTTGTGAAACAGAATTGTTCTAAGCCCTGTTGTTTATGTGATGATTGGGAAGTGGATAATATCAAGAATAGGAGGACAATGCAGAATTGTTTTTCTATATTTATGTGACCTGTGAAATAGAGACGCATATGCCTTATGTATTCCTTTGTCAGCAGAATAGGCAGGAATTATCCAAACCTTACTTGATAACTCGATTTTGTCTACTGAAACCTAGGCCTTGGGTGAAGTATTTTAGCTTTACACTCCAGCAACTCTGATTGTTCTTTGCATGCTGTAAATCTTGATGTAGTACAGATTATTGTTTTACATATCAAAGTTCGTTAGTTAACTGGAATGATTTGTTTTGTTGGAACGGTTCTTTTCCATTAAGTTTGATCAGTTAACCTGTTCAATCTTTTCATTAACTATGCAAGTGACCAACCATACCCTGTAGAAATGATATATACTGTAAATATAAATTGACAACTTTCACTTCCTCCCCTTGGCTCATTTATTCTTGGTTACCATTGAAGGATGCAATGCATGGAACACCCGTTAGTTCTCAAGGATGGCCTCACCCTGTGCTGTTGAATTCATATCAAGCTAGCATGCAGAAGTTCCAAGGTAACACACCCAAGTCATGCTTGAGGCTACTGTAGAAATGACATTTCAATGTTAAACTTTAGTTTCTTTTGCTTGAATGGAAGATACGTATTTTAACTGACCATGGAAGTACCTGCAAAATCTTTTCTCCAGGCAATGACCCAGTGTATTTGGCTCCTCCAGTCATGGCAACTGGGAATCTGCCAATGGTGGTACCAAGCCCTGCACCACTTGTGCAACCATTCCAGGCCATTTATCCCATCATGGTTCCTGCTGCAAGTAGCATGGTCCCAGGCAAATACATGTAAACTTGCAATACCAATGTGACATCTCCTTTTGTTAGAAGAATCCTGGTTTGCCCCTTTGGTTTGGGGTATATGTCTGAAAGGACTCGCGATTTTGCCTAGTCTCTTGATTCACCTGTCAGTTGCTGGTCTGTGTCCGTATTTAGTTGGAAGGGCTTTGCAACTTTTGCCGTTCTTCATACTTGGTGTGGGTTTCTGAAATATTCTTTTTAGGCGGGTTCCATGAGTGAGTAATATGAAATAGAGAGAAGATTGCAGCAATTCTTTGTTTTCTCTTAGCAATACCTTTTCTTGTTCCATGAGTACTATGTACAATGTGACATTGTGAAATATTAAGATAGTGAAGGCCTTATTTTAACAAGGCTAATGTACATTCATCTTTGCTAAGCGTAACTGCTTCTCATGGACATTTGTATTGCTGTCAGTGTCACGTCTTATTTGTTGGAAGGGCTTTGCAAACTTGTGAGTGGCCGTGGTAAGCATATATAATATTTTGTTGGAAAGCTTTCCTGGGACCATGATATGGCAATAACTCATATCCTGTATGAGGTTCCATCTGCTGGACACAGTAAGTAACAACGGCAAGGCGAGGACACGGTTAAAAGAATTCTGCAAGTAAACTTAGTTCTGCTCAATATAAAGGGGCACAGCAGACGAGAGTGGCACTTGCCAATTGTCTTTATCATCAGTATTCCTGATGCCTGAAGATAAGGCTAAAATGTCACATGCCATGATACAAGATCATGTGTACAATAAAAACTGAAGACTCTTAACATTTAGCCTTCCTAAATATGCTAAGTCTATCGAGTATATATTTTTTCCTATAAACAATTCTACTGAATATTTTCTTTCTTTTGCATCTCTAGTTGAATCTCTCACCTACTGGAGAGCAACAAAACTAAATTGTAACAATAGGAGTCTACACAGTACAGGAACTTCCAGACTGCAAGCTTCCACCAGACAGGAACGGTGCTGCGTTTCTTGAATCTTCATCTCTGCTTTCATTTGCTGTCAACCTTCATTTCATGTTCATCGTGCGTGGGACGAACGTCATCTGGAATTACAAATTTAAACACCACACTAGTTTATTAATATTGGCCTCCTGCAGTAAAAAAGTTTTCACCAGAATTCCAGGTAGTGTAGCCACCTAAGGGTTACATATTTATATGCTGCACCCTGCCTGTACATAAGCTTCAGCCATAGTCATTGGTTAGGATAAGTTATGGCCTAGTCACGCGGCAGACATTGCTACACAGGTACATGTTATTGTAACAAATCAAGGATGTGCTTAGCACTGTTCAATAAAATATTAATGTCCTAGATGCTGTAGGATTTTTTTTAGTTTGCACGGATAAAATGTATAATCAAATGATAACAGTTCCCTCGACCTGGATTCAGCTGTCACTGAATATGCCACTAGAAACATTCAAAGGAAAGGCTTAACTAGCTTTTACCTGAGGTTCCTGACTTTAAGTCATCAACTCCTTTCAGGGACACTGGTCTCTGTCTTCAGCTGCTCAGATTGTTCCGTAATGTCTAAATATTCACACCCAGAGTATAAGATCACGGCCAGTTCAAGACGTGGGAAATTTTGGGATCATGTCATATATCACCTGATCGCTCCTTAGAACTCTGCTGCTCACTATTTGCAGAATCTGGCTGATCTCCTGCGTCTGAAGAATCCTCCACTTAGTGGTCACTTTCAATTAAAAAGTTTGAGTCAGAGTATAAGACTATACTGTACCTGATTTTATCTTGATCTCATCTGTCATTGTTGCATCAACATTCTGAGTTTGGCCTGCCAGGAGAAAGAGCACATAAGCTTACATGCTATTGACAGCTATATTTCAAGCATATAATTCTAGATCTTACCAGAAGATTCCTTAATCACATCCTTTACTTGAACATTAAGCAGTTGCTTTTCCTCTATAGCAACCAAAAAGGGAAAAGAAATCAGGCTACATTAGTTGAAATCTCATTCAAACCAGGTAAAGTTCCTTTCAATTTAGAAAGTGTACAAAAACTATAATTGACCTGGAGAATCCTTGACTGATACATCCACAAGAGCAGTGTTTGGTTTTTCACCTATCACTATAAAAGGAAAAGCATTAACGTGGCAAAGACTTGTGAGATTGAAAAATCAGGCGGGTTTGGCAATCATGTATAAACAGGGTTGAATAGTTTCTAAACTTGTCCGTGGGAAAAAACAATTTTGAGATTTCAAGTCAATGATCTCAAACTCAGAAGGACACAGAATCCAACAAAGCATACCTGATGAATCCTTAGTTTCATTTGAAGATTCAGAATCTTTCTGAAACTCGTTGACAGACTTCTTTCCAGCAAGTGCATTTTGATTATCCACTTGTTTGCATGGTACCAATACAGGACAAGCAGATTTAATTGGCACCGCAGCAACTGATGATTTTGGGATCACAAGTTCAGTATCCTGCTTGGCCAAAGTTCTCATTTCAGGATTACTGGGTGAAATTGATACAGGAATTGCTGCTAAAACAGCAGAACCGATGTAAGGCCTTGGAGCAGGAGGGACAGTGTGATTAGCAATAGTTTTTCAGCAGGCCTCCTCATCTGCAGAGGCTTTGCAAGTGTGACATCCTCCAAGTGGATTGGCACAGGAGGAACTGCTTGCATGTGGATTGCTGATGCTCGCTTTCGAACCTGACTTGGTCGAAGCATGGGGAGCTCTGGGGCAAGGTCATCCTTAGGTGTTATTGGGCGGAGATTATTTTCATCTGGAACCCAACCTTTGAGCACCTGATTGTCCTTCACTTTTACCGTAATTAGAGAAATCCAGGAATTTTCTTTGTCAGCTTGCCAAGAAAATTGCTTGCCAAGAACTTCATCCTTGCCAGAATTACCCAGAGGAGCACTACTTTGATAGGATGCTTGGTTGTCAGAATTCTTCATCATGTTAGCAGAATTCCTAGGTCGACCTGGCCGATTACCATGAACACTGTCACTATGGCTGGCCTGCAGCCCATCCTGTCGAATACTCAGCCATCTTGTGTGCAGCGAAGAGGTGGGATGCTCTGAATGGGTTGTGCCTTTTGTGGTACATCATATACAGGGTACTCGTATTCCTTGGGCGACCACGCTTGCGCTTTGCACCAGAAGTTGATGACTGCTCAATGGATAGAGCTTCATTAGGTACACCTTTATTACCTTCCGATGCCATCTTTACTGGTTTTGTTCAACCAACTGAATCTGAAAACGGTGAAATAACTTATTGGTCTCAATTGCACACTTTTATCCTCTATAAACATGAAAAGTGGTGTTGTGCAAGAAACACCCTAAAAATGAAAAGGATGACTAAACATGATGATAAATTGTAGAGTACAAATGGTTCATCAGTTGAAAACTATAAATCTACTTTTTGGTACCCTGTATTACAATAATGGAATCCAAAGAAGGCAGTTCTTATAGAGCAATTCTCAGAAGCTACATGGCGCATTCTGCAACCAACAATGTAAAATGTGCCTTGACAAAGCAGCCAAGAAGTCATATCCAATGTTCTTACAAAAGCATTTTTACACAATATATTTCATAGTCTATTCCTAGAGAATAAATTTTTTAGTCTTGCTAAAGGATTCTCGAGGATTAGAAGCAAAGAGGTATGCATATTTTCTGGCTCAGAATGTTATACAGCACCATGTTTCAGAGTGAAAGGTGAAGGTCAATCACTAATTTGGGCGGACCTAGTATAGGATACGGGTGTACACAGCCCAATAATTGTTGCAAAAAGATCGAATTTATAGTAGGTAAAATCATGGTCAGATCCGAATACAAATACCATACGTTAGGGTTTGGGTGTTCGATTTCGCGCAGGAGGACGGGAAGTGAGGGGGATGGGCGGGCATACCCCTGTGTATGATCGTCGCCGGCGAAGCGCCCGTCGTCCGACGAAGAATTGGCGGGCAGCGCAACCCGCCCTGTCGTCGCCGCTAGGAAAGGAAGGTTGTGACCGAGAGAGAGGAAGAGGAGAAGGCGTGGCCGCGTGGGAGAGGGAAGAGCCAGACGGATTGTGTTTGTTTTCCACGTCGGACAGGCCCACGGCCCAGAAATGCGTCCCCGTGCAGAAAGGCCCAGCTTAGTTTCTTTGTCGCCGTCTTTTTTCATTTCTTCATTTTTATCCCATCTTTCTTTTATAACTGTTCTTGCATTAATTCCAATATTAATGATCTTGCTAGTCTCAAATATTTTTACGAATGCTTCTTCTTCTTATATGACATAGCAGTGCTCCTGTTTTTATTTAAAAAAAAGTCTCAAATATTTTTTGCGCCATGCTATGTGCACGAATCTAAAAAGTGGAAGGCGTGGAATATATGATCTTCTGGCGAAGCATTTAGCAATGTTCAGATTACCGAATGCGAGAACAAACGGACTGAACTTTATTCAGTTGAAGCTCCAAGTGGAGAAGTGGACAGTTCGATACTGAACAATACTAGTACACAACATTGCCTTTACTTGAAGTACAGTTCGAGCAGTTTCTTCAGGGTGTCAAACACGCTTGTGAATGGGTCCAGTGCTACTGGTGCCTTCAGCTTTAGATCTGGGAACCGATTCGTCAGGGCCTCATTCATCCCGGGCATCGACATCATCAGGGAGAGCTGGTCTGAGGACACGTACTCGCAGTCCTGCGGGGTGTCCTTGATCTTGCTCGGGTCGTAGCCGAAGTTGGCAGTATAGGACTTGTACTTGTCAATGAATTCTGGCCCAGGGTTAGGTGTTCTTGAGTATATCTGGTTAAGTGGCAGAAAGATGAGTTAGTTCACATTACAAGTGCATCAGACATGCAGACGTATTTACCGGGGTATACTTTTCATAATTTCGTAATGTTGTTATTCTACAACACATACTTTCACATGTACAATTCTTAACAAAAAATGATAAAGTTAGTATACTTCAGTTGACGACGATGTTACCAGTTCTTAGTAAAATTTTGATTGTCCAGGCTCTTTTGCAGGAACCTGGTTACAACTGCTAAAATAAAGAACCTTCAGTTCAGAGTTTAGTTCCTCACCTGAATAAAGCTTGTATCCTTAGCTCCAGATACAATTGCATAATTGTCATAGTCGGTTGCAAGGACATCGTAGGGTTCCTTGGGTATGAAGGGTAGTGTAGGGAACCGGAGAAAACATTTACCACGGATCATCTCCTGCCTCTCGAGGTCTGTCTCAGCACTTGCCATGTCTTCTTCAGACAGGCATTGCACCCTACCCCGGATACCAGTGATGTACCCATCAGGTCCGCCGTGGACACAGAACGTATCCACCTGGATGGAGCGTGACTTCTCATCAAATGAATACACACCCTGCAGTGGCAATAAATTTGTGTACCAATCCACTTACAGACTACATCATGCAAAGGGTATGGAAAATCCCATGAGAACTTATTGCAAATGTTGTATTGTGACTCAAATCCTACTTGGATTAGGACTCAATAGGGTGTGCTTTAGGACTTCTAGTTCTACTAGGACTTGAGCAATGAATCCTACTAGGAGTAGGACTCCTACTTGCATGTATAGGGCTTTGGAGGGGACTATATAAACAAGGGGTAGAGGCTCTATCAAATCAATCAAGCCAAGGGCAAACACCAAGGTCTCATCCAAGGCTTGTGAGAAGCAATTAGGAGCGCTCAAGAGGAATAGGCTAGATAGTTCTATAAGCACTAGATTCTTGTATGAGGCAAGAATCCGAGGGTCCTAGAGGGTCAAGTAGAGTTGTGAGGGAGCGGCAATCACTTGTACTCTTTCGGAGTTGTGCTTAAAGAATTTGCGGTCGGCTTCGCCAAATCCTATTCTCTTGTTGTGGTTGCTTCAACGTCGTCAACTAGGGTTTTCTACGAGATTCGTCTACTTCGTTCTTGATACTGTGCAAGCTCGTGTCGTACTCGCAATATCCTTTCAAGATCCGAGGGTTGCTGCGCATAACGAGGGGTATCAGATTCTAACAAGTGGTATCAGAGCCAAGGTCGGATTGAGCTGATTTTGTGAGAAGGTCGGCAGTGCTAGGGTGCACGAAATCAAGACGATGTCAGGGATGTGGAATCAAGTAGAGAAATTTGATGGCAAAGGGAATTTCAGCGTGTGGCAGTGTGTGGTAACAGATGTGCTTGTCCAGCAAGGGTTAATTGATGCTCTTGAGGGGACCAAACCGGAGAGCACAACCGCTGAAGACTGGAAGGTGATGGAGCGGAAGGCTGTCAGTACAATTCGACTATGTCTCTCCGATGAGGTAAAGTACTCGGTAATCAAGGAGAATTCCCCGAAGAAATTATGGAAGAGCTTAGAAGAATTGTATATGGCAAAGTCGCTGACAAATCGGTGGGTGCTGAAGCGTCAACTATTCAGGTTGCGCATGGAGGAAGGCACACGATTCGTTGACCATCTAAATGTCTTCAACAAACTTGTCACGCAGCTGGTTAGTGGTGATGAGGAATTGAGGAGAACGATAAAGTCGTCATACTGGCTTCATCCTTACCACCATCATGGGAGCAATTGGTGATGAATATTCTCGTCGGGAAAACTACTCTCAACTTCAACGAGACAGTTGCATACCTGTTGGAGGCGGTGTCCTTGAAGAAGCCACAGGAATCTTTATCCTCGGGTGATCAAGCATTGACTGTTTCAAGTGGAGCAGACAAAGTCTTGAATCGCGGGAAGAAGAAAGGCAAGAGTAAGGGCAGCCGTACATGCTATCTTTGTGACAAAGAGGGTCACATGATAAAGGATTGTCCAAATTTGAAGAATATGAGAGGAGCATGCTCGGTGGCAAGTGAGGATGAAGGTGATATACTTATCGTCAGTCAACCAGGGACTATTCATGATTGGATATTAGATTCAGGGAGTTGTTTTCCATGTATGTTCGGCAAGGGAGATGTTTGACGAAGGATCTCAACGCCCGGCAAATGGAATTGTTCACTTGGCGGATTGCAAGGAGTATGCTGTCACCAAGGTGGGAACAGTTACA
The DNA here is from genome assembly GCA_015476505.1 of Urochloa ruziziensis. Taxonomy (NCBI): domain Eukaryota; kingdom Viridiplantae; phylum Streptophyta; class Magnoliopsida; order Poales; family Poaceae; genus Urochloa; species Urochloa ruziziensis. The sequence continues at coordinate 16,780 of WEIB01000154.1, forward strand.
TTGGAGATGCATAATGGAACACATTGCACACTCACGGGAGTTCGGTATATCCTGGGTTTGAAAAAGAATCTAATATCTGTAAGGTCGCTAGAACTCCAAGGTTGTGGCTTATCACTTCGAGGTGGAGCTATGCGAGTTACTTGAAAAGGGCAGGTAATCATGAAAAGTATCTGGATTAATGGTGGATACCGAGTGATAGGAAATCTTAATGGCGGTGCAACAATTGGGAGATTTGGTAAAAATCCTGATCAGGAGAAGGAAGCTGTCTCGTCAACAGCAGGTACTCAAATCTCAGTTGCAGTCAAGTGCAAGGCGGCAAAGGTGGTTGCAAAATCTAACAGTCGTAGAGGTGAAGCTGCAAGCTGTTGGAAGAAGGAAGACGTGGTGGGACCGACGACCACGCAGTACCGGCGAGCAGGTGGAGCTCAGAGGCGGTACAAACCTATGGCATGGAGGGTCATAGGAGAAGGTGGTGTGGTTAACCAAACTACACAACGAAGGAGCTCTCAGGTGGAGGGTCCAGGCGCTCCAGCCGGGACACTCACACGCATATCGTGGTGATGTGTATGAGCCTCTGTGGTGGGGGCACTCTTGTGGTGGGAGTATAAAAAAAAAGAAGCCGATTTGGAGCGAATTCTTGGAGGAGCATGATGACTTCAATGGATTAGAGTCAAGGTGGAGATTGTTGTATTGTGACTCAAATCCTACTTGGATTAGGACTCAATAGGGGTGTGCTTTAGGACTTCTAGTTCTACTAGGACTTGAGCAATGAATCCTACTAGGAGTAGGACTCCTACTTGCATGTATGGGGCTTTGGAGGGGACTATATAAACAAGGGGTAGAGGCTCTATCAAATCAATCAAGCCAAGGGCAAACACCAAGGTCTCATCCAAGGCTTGTGAGAAGCAATTAGGAGCGCTCAAGAGGAATAGGCTAGATAGTTCTATAAGCACTAGATTCTTGTATGAGGCAAGAATCCGAGGGTCCTAGAGGGTCAAGTAGAGTTGTGAGGGAGCGGCAATCACTTGTACTCTTTCGGAGTTGTGCTTAAAGAATTTGCGGTCGGCTTCGCCAAATCCTATTCTCTTGTTGTGGTTGCTTCAACGTCGTCAACTAGGGTTTTCTACGAGATTCGTCTACTTCGTTCTTGATACTGTGCAAGCTCGTGTCGTACTCGCAATATCCTTTCAAGATCCGAGGGTTGCTGCGCATAACGAGGGGTATCAGATTCTAACAGCAAAAGTCCAAAATCAGTTTACTATTAAGATGTCAAATTCAGCTTATAACAATTTAAAAAGGATACATAATTGGGTTATTATGCAGATGAAGCAATGTAGTACCAAACTGAAGTGACTCCTTAGTGGTATTCTGTTTGAGGTTTCAGGCATTACAATACCTGAGTGCAATGACAGTCTTCTTGTCCCTGACCAGCAAATCCACGTTTCAGCGAGGCTACCTCAAACCATCTACCAGAGTAGCGAACTGGATCAAAGTTCTTGGCAGTCATACCCCTCATCATCATCCCCATGCTGCCTTCATCCGAAGGGTTGTCAAATTTTAGAGGAACTGAATCACTGTCGACGGCTGCCACTGTGGCAATTTGGCACAAGCCTGGCTGGGCAAAGGTTTCTGCAGGAATAGCCTGGTCAACAAGAAGAGTTCATCGATATCGTGGCATACTATTTTAACTTGTAACTTACGGCTATTGTTTCCTTCTGACTGAAATGAACTGTTTTTGCTGACTTGAATGAAGCATGTGGCAGTGCTGTAGAATAAATTTCTATCAAAAGTAATCTTATGTGATCTGCAAGCTCTTATTATTTCGTGATACTTACGGTTACGTGCTGCGCATATACTAAGAAGCTAAAACATAATGCGGAGTTTCTCTTTGTAATCTCTAAGCTTTGTTTTTCTTTCTGACATGGTACAAGGGGGGATCCAACAAGATCCTGAAACATATAAATAGGTACCTGACTAGGTGGAGAGATGAACAAGAGCGAAGCAGTGAGGCAAGAGATTAACTGCTTGGATACTACTCCATGTTTGTTCCGTGGCGTTTCCTCATTCAGAGAGCATCTGACGATTTTCTGCGTGATGGTGCTACATTTCTTCCTGCCAAGTTAAAACCAACAGGGACTTAGAGAGTCAGGGTGGAAAAATGGCATTCAGAAAACCAGCAAGTTGTACTGCAAATTTTGAAGTTCTATTTGGCAAAATCATCAGCAGTGCATCCGGGCTAGTCGCAGCATGGTTCTCTTAACTACTAGTCACTTGAGATGGATCAGCACTTAAGTGGCATTTTGATTTAGCATAAAGACTCAGGAACACGCAAGATTCTAGTGGCACACCTAACCTTGCTGCCCCGTCGCCATTCTGAAACCTGAACAACCTCCCCATCCTGACATACTCCACAAGCATATCGCCAAAGAAAACCATCATAACCAGCACTCTGTTGCTGCTGGTCCAGTACCTGGAAGCCGGAGAGCAGGCGGGGAGTGAAGACGCGGGGGAGCAGCCCAGCCCCAGCGCCACGAGAACCATGGCCTCCAAGTTTCAGGCCGACGAGACCGCTTCCGAAGGCTTCTCGGTAGTCGGTGGATTAGGCAGCAGAGTTTCGCTGTCCATGGCGTGGCATGGCAGCTCCGAGGTGGGTAGAAGGGGAGAGCAGTCTGCCTGGCTCTGCACTCTGCTGCAGGTGAGGCGGGTGAATCTGGGGGGAGAAGCGCATCCAGCGCCATCCAATGGCAGCTCCCCACGTCCGCCACCGCTCGGATAGCAACCTGAAAGGACTCGAGTTCTTGACAGCTCTGTCCTTACTGGGCCTGGGCCGAAACTATGCTACCAAGCCCGCGAGAAAAAAGCCTGGTTCGTGAATATCCAAGCATTGGTGATATGTGTTAATCACCATATAATTAGTCATTTATATTAGGTGACCGTAGCCCTCCAGGCAGGCAGATCCCCGATCCCTCCACCGACCGACCCGGTGGAGTCACCCGGCCAACTCCAGTGGATCTGAACCCGCGTTTCCCCTTCTCCCATTTTTTCAGACCGATCAGGCGATCACCGGTGCGGCCGTGCCTTCTCTCCCTCCCGCCGCGGCGACGACTGGGCGGAGTGGTGCCGTCCGCCCTTCCTCCGCGGCGACGAGCATCAACAGGTATGCGCGCGCGCCTTCTTCTCCGTCCTAGCTCAGCCGCTCTCTCTTCCTCTCCTCCGATTCGCTAGCGGGGTGGAGGGCGGCTCGTGGGAGGCGCGGCCGGCGGTGGTGGCAGGGGCAGTCCCGGTTCATTGAACCCGGACTGTCCACGCCGTCGCCCCAAATCGTGCAGGCGTGAGTAACCTGTCCTGACGACCACCGCACATCAAGGGCGGTTGCGCTCTTCTAGATCCGGGCCGCCTCTGCCAATTTCTCCTTGGTACTCTTCTAGATCCAGCTCGTCAGCTTCGCACCAGCGGTCGGCCGGTAGCTGTATGTCCGCGGCAAGGTGTTGAGTAACGCAATTGAGCGAGATAGTGTGCAGATTTTGGTTCGTGGAGCACAACCATTTGTTGGTTTGATTGGATAGGCATCTAAATTGAAATCTTATGGTCCTCGATGTAATGTTCTCTGCATCATGTTCATGTGATATGCCGGATCCACTCCCTGTTTGTTGTTGATGTTTTGCACAAAACATATTGTAGTGTATAACTGGCATTGTGTCTGAGATCACATCACAGGAGCAAGCTAGTTGCCCTTGCTCTTGAGCTTCTGCCAACTTGTTGAAATGAATACCTTTAGATGGCTGCAAGTGTCCCTCTTTTTCTCAGATCTGTCATCTTTGTCGCTACTCTGATCATTGAGTGATTTTGTTTTTCCTGTGGCAAGGTGCATAGTTTGGGGCTTGGTCTTGATAATTCCAGTGATCAACAAAGCTATTGAAGATGGTATGCTAATTGGTTTCTTAGTTACTGCTAATAAACTGATTTAATTTTCTAATTTCGGTTAACATTCTGACATTTAATCCTTGCTGCTATTTTGTTATTGTATCTTGTTTCTGGAAGGGTTGATTGTTTTTTTTTTATTGTTTGGTGCCTCCAGGTGGTTCTTGCAGCTTCCATCGTTTCAAAGTCAGGAAAAGGTGTGGTGCTTCAGTATCAGACCCTTCGCTATGTCAATTCCCATATAATTTTATTTATGCTTCCTTGTTTATCTGTTATGTACTTCTGTTAATTCTAGTCACCATTGCTACATGGGAAATCCTATTGCTAACTAGTTGGTTCTTGGTTCACATAATATGAAACCACTATGCCTTTCAGTTATCTAGCATTCCTCCATGGTTGCTACCCTTTCATATTGCTGAAGGCTGTTTTATTTTTTCTATTGCAGCACTTGTTTCAAGACAGTTTGTTGATATGTCTCGCATAAGAATTGAAGGATTACTCGCTGCATTCCCAAAACTGGTTGGGACTGGGAAGCAGCACACTTATGTTGAAACTGAAAATGTGCGTTATGTTTATCACCTATTGAAGGTTATATCTTCTGCTTATCACAAACAAGCAGAGCAACATCTTGAAGATCTGGACACTTTGAGGCTGCTTTCCAAGCTCGTATCCTGCTTTTGCATGTAGTATATTCTTTGGAAACTACCTTATTTATATGGTCGTATTTGATATAAATTAAAATAGAACCTCTGTTTTGGGGGTGGGGGTGTTAACTCCATGAGCCCTTCAGATTGATAGGCGATAACCGTACTGGGCTATCTGGATTTTACAGATTGCTAAGCGGCAAAGCATAAAATGCTGAAAGTATCTATGCAAAACCTTAACCAATATGAATCACATTTCTGAGAGCTCTGTATATATCAACTTCATTCTACTATTCAGTGTTGTGTTCTTAGTATATTCCTATACTGCGGTCTCCTTAACTCTTGGAAAGGTGCCTGAATACCCCCTTCCTTGATGAGGAAGGTGTCTGTAAAACAGCATTTGAGCTCATCTTTGCTTTCGACGAAGCCATCTCGCTTGGAAATAAGGAAAATGTAACGTTCAACAAGTCAAACAATACTGTGAGATGGAGAGCATGAGAGAAGGCACACAAGCTGATGATGCAAGCCAAAATCAATGAGACCAAGATGTCATGAAGAAGAAGGCTAACGAGCTTGACAAAATGAGGTCTGCACTCTCTTTTCACCAGATTTAAAATCCATTGTAATTCATTTAAGTGGTTATGGGTCATGCGGGCACTTTCTGTCAATCAGCCTTATTTAACTCTTTCATTTGCATCAGTTTGTGTAATGTCGCTTGTTAAGTTAAGCCCCTATTTAGAACATACTTTGGCAACTCCAGTTTCTCATAAACTTGTTGGGGTGGGGATCTGTGAGATATAACATACATAAAAGATGCAATACTGAATCATTTCTGGAAAAACATTGGATATGATTATGGATTAAAATTTCATGAAAGGAGTGGGGCCCTTATTTAGAGAAAATTTAGTTGGGTTTATGTTAAATTGTATTCTCATGTCAGGCTATTTTGAGTATGCATCTTAGTAGTTAGTATTGTATTGCAATGATATTTTTGGGTATTATTTTTATTGTATAAGGGATTATATTTTGTGGGTGGTGTTCATTGCAGATGGAAAGAGGTAAACTTGACAAAGGTGGATACTCATCAATATCTGGTCCACGTGTGATTGAAAAATCTTTCAATGATATGAGCATTGGTGGTTCTCGATTTGGTAGTGGCTCTGGATTAGGTGGACTGAGTGCTGACATGGACTCATTTGGTAGCAAGCCTAAAGGTAGTAAGGCCTTCTTTCTCATGCATTTCTTGATCAAATTTTATATTACAAAGGCCAAACTTATTGCATCAATTTATGTCAACAATTTAAACATTTTCTTCTTTTTTGCATGTGCATCTGTTTCAATCTTCACATATCCAGGAACTACATTCAGATCTTTCTTGACTCAGTATTAGGGAAACAGGACTAATTACTTGATTTCTAGTCAAAATGTTGGAGACAATACAGAGCTAGCATATGGCCTATATTTGATTCTAACTGCAAGTGTCATTTCTACAGGTCGTCCATCTACAGCTGCTACTGCACCTGGTAAAGGTCTTGGTATGAAATTGGGCAAGACACAGAAGACAAATCAATTCCTCGAATCATTGAAAGCTGAAGGAGAAGTCATTTTGGAGGATGTACAACCAAGTACAGTTCCTTCAAGATCGTCTGCTCTTCCACCAAGTGATCCTGTCACAGTGACCATAGAAGAGAAGCTCAATGTTGTTGTTAAAAGAGATGGAGGTATCAATAACTTTGATGTTCAAGGAACCCTTGCTCTTCAGGTTCTTAATGATGCTGATGGATTCATCCAATTGCAGGTAATTTTGTTTTTTTAAAAAAATTGTGTATGGAAGGAAAGCTGTAACTATGAAATAGTAAATAATAGTATATAGCTTTATATTTGCCTTGTCATGTGAACCTATACTGACATTGCATTATACTGTGGTCATCTTGAATGTAACTGGAATAGTACAATGTAGTATATAGCTTTATATTTGAAATGTCATGTGAACCTATACTGGCATTGTGTTATATCATTGTTGGGGTCACCTTTCATTTATCCTTGTGCTGTTTTTTTTTCACTTGTTGCCAATAAGCAGCTTCATTGCACAGCAATATCATCATATGAATCAGTTGGTTTTTTCTAATATATGGTGTTTTAGATTGAAAGCCAAGATATTCCTGGACTTAGCTTCAAAACACACCCGAATATCAACAAGGAGTTGTTTAACAGTCAGCAAATGTTGGGAGCAAAAGATCCAAACAGGCCCTTCCCGAGTGGTCAAAATGAAACTCCTCTGGTGAAATGGAGAATCCAGGGGATGGACGAATCATCTTTACCTCTGTCAGGTGCCAACATAACTTTGTTTTCTTCTATCTAATAATTTGTGAATTCGGACTTTCATTAACATGCTTTTGCTTGATGTAGTCAATTGTTGGCCGTCGGTGTCTGGAAATGAAACATATGTCAACATTGAATATGAAGCTTCTGAGATGTTTGATCTGCAGAATGTTGTCATATCTATACCTCTGCCAGCGCTTCGGGAGGCTCCAAATGTTAAACAAATAGATGGAGAGTGGAAGTAATGTTTCCTTTTCTCTTCAGTTATTTATATGTTATTTACTAAGCATACTGCATAATTACTGTGACTATGTGCATTACATATGCCACTGGTTTTCGTCTTTATGTGAGGCCTTTCATTATTAATCTTTAACTGAACAAATGTGATATCCTGTATTGTTTTGCTGTTGTAACTGGTATATTAAACTGTTCCAGTGAACTTGTCTATGTGCAACTCAACTTTTGTATCCTAGATGGTAGTGCACTATATAAATCTGAAAAAACTATGGTCTTTACTGCATTATTATTCCATTTCCTTGTGACATTTCGTGATGCACCTTTCTTTGACATTATTGAACTGAGCTTGTGTTTGTTGTCTCAAGCTTTTTTTATTGTTTCACTTTTCCTTGTGCAAACAGGTTTGACTCGAGAAATTCTGCGTTGGAATGGTCTATTCTCCTTATTGATCAGTCGAACCGCAGGTCTGAAATATTTGATTGTTTGAGATCATGATCATCACTCTATTTGTAGATTGACTTCCTACGTCTTAACTTTCGCTTTGTGTGCCCTTTGCAGTGGTTCCATGGAATTTGTTGTCCCCACAGCTGATCCATCATCATTTTTCCCCATCTCTGTTGGGTTTTCTGCATCCAGTACTTTCAGCGATTTGAAGGTTGGTTCCCTGTTTCGCGCATACTGGTCCAATGAGCCCTCCTATGTTTGGTGTCTCCCTATTCATCCTTGTCGGTTGTGTTTGTCTGAAACATTTCAGGTTACTGGAATCCACCCTCTGAAGGAAGGCAACCCTCCGAAGTTTTCACAGCGGGCGCGTTTGCTCACTGCTAACTATCAGTAGTTTAAAGCTCTATTCATGGTTGAGTGTTGTTTCGCTTAAATACTTCAACGGCACCTGATAGTGACAGTGTTTTCGCCATGAACTTCTTGGAGCCATGGCAGGGAGCATTATTTCGCATCTTTGAGAATATTTCTATTTATCCCTTTCATTTCTAGCGTGTTGCACAAATTGATGTTCAAATGTATTGTTACCTAAGAAATAAAGCGCCTGAGTTTCTTCATTATCAGCTTTTGTGATATTTCCACGACCGGCCAAAGCATGAAACACGCGGCGGCATCCCGCATCCAGTGAGCGAGACAGCCAAATAATTATCTGGCTTTAT
>WEIB01000155.1:0-24679 GCA_015476505.1 Urochloa ruziziensis
GTACAGACAGGGCTAAGATCTGAAATAAATGGGGAAACAACCCCTGCCTACATGATGCAATGGTTCTGTATAATATAAGCAATAATTGAGTTTGGCAAAACTAGCTTAACCCATAAATTCCATCTAGTGGAGGACCACCACACACAAAAGGATAAGTTGGGGCACAAACATGGAAACAACCTGTAGGAGGAGTACAGCTTACACTGTAAGGAATACCATAATAACTGTCTAAACAGTCCAATCAAGCTTAGAACTGAAGCTTTCCATGTTGTCCCCTGTAAAAACGCGAACGCGTAATGTAGCACAGTTCTACCAACAAAAAATCCATGTCATTATCTCGATTCTGGACAGTGACTTAGGAAGAAAAAGAAAAAAAAAGGAAATTTAGAATTATTATGACTCGCAAAACCCTAGCATCCTAATCCTAGCTGTGTACATGCATCATTTACCGATTGCAGCACCGGAGGAGATGAAATGTGCTCATGGCTGCCGCCTGCTGGCTTCGATCAAGAACACTATCGATTCCGGGAGAGCGCCCGAGGTCTCAGGGTGTTGTGCCGTCGAAGCCTCCGGTCGCCGCCGAGAAGAAGCCGCCGAGGAATCTGACGAGGTCCCATGCTTGCAGCTCCAAGTCTCCAACGTGGGGCTTGAACTTGGGCCGCAGCTGCGCGCGTGTGTGTGCCTGGGCCCAGGGTACGGATGGGCCGCGCGGGTCGGAGGCTTCATCTCAAAGGGAAGGAAAAAAGGGAAAAGAACTTGTACTAATATACTGATGAAACTGTTCTAAAAAATATATACTGATGAAACTGACATTAGCTCGTCACAAGATAGTATGGTTGCTTCAAATGGAATACTTAGTTTTTGTTGCGCTTTCATGTGGAGGCAATCACGTCCCAGCTGGACAGAAATGAAAAATATGAACATGTCCCAGGTTGCACAACTCTTTTTGAACGTAAACCAGGTTGCACAAACTCAGTGCAAGCTTATATGGCTGCACTGCACATTACAAGGTACCAAGTAATTTCTCTGTAGCATATTAGCATAGTACTGTACTGCCGCCATTGCCATAAGCCAGCAGATTCTGCTTGGCTGAAAAAAAAATGCGTAGTTTCAATTATGCCCCCGCCGTCACAACTAATATACTCAAATCTGTTACACTTACACCAAAGGGAAAGCGTGACAAGATGTCAGCCCTCAAACATATGCTGCTCTCAGCACACCACTGCCTACACTGTACAAGTTACAAGATTTCTGTTGCGCATCACCTTTGTGGCCAAACGAGGCACAAACCAAGTCATTGCGTATCACATTACAATGATGGCTACAGCGAATTTACCCATAACTCAGCCTAGAATCGAAGGAACGGGCTTGTGTCTGACGTCGTGGTATCCCGATCTCACAAGCATTCACCCTTGAAGCGAACCTCAACGAGCATATCGTCTCCCCAACAGATGATGCCTCGGGTGAAATATTGACAAACATGAGAGTTTTCGAGTCTCCTCCGAGGCAAGGCTGCAATGACAAGTTATAGCTAAGAAAATTGTTTGAAATGGACTCCTGGACATACAGCTTTGAATAGATAACCTGAATCACTAACCTGCAATAGGTACGTAAGTTTTGAGTTTCTGAAGGGAACGTGGTCATCTCCTTTTGCAATCGCAAAGATTACATCGCTCAGAGCTGACAAGCTTTTATTGATTGACTAAAACATGAAAAGGAAGCATGATTATACACCACAGTTAAATAAAGAGAATATTGGAAATCTCTATAAGAAACAAACACTCACCTGAGTTTCCTTCAAGCGATCGCCAGTGGAACCACTTTTAGCAAGACGTTCACTCCCAGCTAAATCGATCAAGTTAAGGACTCCTTGGACATGTTGACCTGTGTTCTGCAAGAAAATGAAAAAAAAACATATAGTCCCATAATTTATGTCTATTTGGTATGCTGAGTAATCTAAAAATGGTTAACATCCAAAAGAAATAGAGGATAAAGTGCACTATATGTTTTGGTAGATAATGACATGATATAGTTCCTGGTACACATCAAGCTGTGACTGTGAGACTTTGCATACCTCATTTGATCCTGATATCTTTAGGCTGAACACAAAATGACTCCTTGAAGATTGTTCATTCATCTGGGTCTTACCCACAGATCTGTTAAAGTGCAAAACACAACATTAGATCCAATAGAGATATGTAGTCACATAAATAGACATGTGGGAAAAAAAACTGCTCAGATAAAAGGTTAGCCCCCAGTGATTATTGTTCCGTGAAAACAAGTAAAACATGCAATTCACTATATATTGTCACTACCCTTTGCACAAAATATACTGTGCCCCAGTAAGTCTACTCCATTGAAGCAAACAAGCACAATTAGATGTCAATGCTCAACAAGAAATAAGGGTAGAGAGGCCCACCTGCTCTGGGATGCTTTCTCTAGCAGAGTAGTCACATCAGCAATACCATATACATCGATAATTGTAAGGTCAGACACAGTTGTATTCCCATGAGAGTCATGCTTTATAGTGTATTGTTTACTGGGTGTCATGTCAAAACTATTTGGGCGACCTGGTGCTAACAAATCGCGAATTGTCTCATTGTATATTTCCAACATTGATGCCTACACAATGAGTCAAATATACATTAATTGTGTCAGATAACAGAGAAACGCAAACACTTTATAAGCCAAATTACTGTACAGTACTAACTTGCATAGAATACTCCCATCCTTGAGATTCTAGAGATTGACTTGTCTTAAAAATTTGTTCCAAAGATCGAGGTATTATGCCTTTCTGATCAATGCCTGGTCTTCCCATCATTGTATAAGTTTTACCAGATCCGGTTTGACCATATGCAAATATGCACACCTGTAACACAAAGACATTAAACATGAGAAATTGCTTCATAAATGAACAAAATACAGGAGCTATACCAATTACCAAGATGTTTGAAAAAAAAGTGAAAATTCATATGAACTGAAAGCTTCAGTGCTCCACGAGAAGATAGTAACTTGATTGTGTGTGAATTATCTAATTATTTTATTGCCGCACACAACATCAAGATATCACACTCTGTCACTTGTAAAGATGTGAAATAAGGTCAATAGGGTTTGTTTCTTACCATATGTCAAGTTTGATAGAAAAAAACAGTAGCACAAAAGAAATCAATTAAAATAGCATCTAGGATGTCTTTGAAGGGTAAAAACAGAACTTTAAGTACCACATCACTAGAAAGCCAAAAGGACAGTTTCACGCATATGGTTGCCAGTGCATATGAAGGGAATGAATGACGATTGCTACCATACAAGATGAACATTCATTACTATCAATCAGCACATCATGTTGCAATTTGAAGTCAATACCTTGTATCCATCAAGTGCACTTTGAACTAATTGCGATATTTCCACAAACACATCTCCCTGTGAAGCATTGGGGTCAAAAACCTTGTCATATGAAAAGGAAAGCTTCTGGCCTGCATAATTAAAATATAAAAACAAAGGAAAACCATATTAGTAATTAGTATCACCATATAAAACTCAGTAGACAACCCAAGAAATAACCATGATGAACACATAATTTACCTTGGTTCATCAAATCAATAGCACGCCCATTAGATTCTACTGATGTTGGAAAAGAGATAGATGCTCCTTCTGGACCATTCGAATCACCATCAAGCCGAAGAAGTGGTCGAACTCGACAGAAAACCCTGATATTTCCTTTCAATTCCTGCAAAAGATGAGGGAGGCCAATCAATACCTAGAGAGTACAGCATATACAATAGTAGTTCAATTGCTCATTAAAAGTCTTTCTAAAGAAAGTAATAACTAACAGATTCACAAAGAGATAATAAAAGCTTTCGAGTATTACCAATATAGTATTGTGTAATTTTTTCCGCAATTCATCGCCTTCAACAATTTGAGATTCTGCGTGTGCTAAACGCTCCTCAAGGTATTTTATTTTCTCCTTCTGCTCTTCATATCCTGTCATCGCCTCGATTACAGTCACATCAGCAAGCTGCATAGACGAATAATTGTTTCAAATGACAAATAATGGAACAATGCATTTGTTTCATAGTGTTATCGATAAAACTAGTAGCAAATACTTCAACTTCTAACCTTCAACTTCTGTGTTGCTACTGCAAGCTGCTTCTGAAAAGTCTGAATCTGTTCTTGCTGTGTACTGCAAGTTTCCTAATAACAAAGAATAATTTTAAGCCCAATAGTAATGCACTACAGATTTGAATACAAATCTGCAGATACAAACCTCAAGTGCTGATACTTTTGTAGTCATGCTTTCGCATTCTTTTGAAGATTTACCAAGTTGTTCCTTGCAATTAGCAAGTACAATGTTCAAATTGTTCAGTTGAGCAGCCGAATGATCACGGTCATCCCTAACCTGCTTCAACTCAGCTCTGAGACACTCCACTTCTTTCCTGAGTTCTTCCTTCACCCGAATAGACTCTTGCTGAGAAGCCTAAGAGAATATAAAAAAATACATGATTAAAAATACATATGCGTGTAGTTCATGCTGAGATACACATAATTCAAACCCATTTATCAATCCATGATTTTCCTTATGGAGACATGCAAAATTCAATAAAAGTTGATAAAAAAATCACTAAAGTACTCACTCTAGAAGATTCTAGCTGGCTGCCCATTGAGTTGTTACATTCTCTCAGAGCAGCCATAGTTTCCATCATGGTGCTCTTCTCTTTTTGTAGTTTTGAGATAGTTTCACCACTCTTTGAGGCATCAGCCTGAAGATTACTGTTGTATTGTTGTAAGCTGGTGTTGTATTCTTGGAGCCTTTTGTTCGTGTCTTGGACCATTTTTAGCTGGCAGTTCATGACATATATTTGTTAACAGATAGGTCTCAGGATAAAAAACCATGTAAAAAAATACTCGATAAGATTATGTTAACTATTTCCCAGAAATACATTACAGCAACCATTACCTGCTCGCTAAACCGCTTGGCGTCATGAGTGACCCTTTCTAGATCTACAGTAAGTACATCTCTTGAACTCTCAGCTGATTCTCTTTCCTGCTTTTCTTTCTCATAAGACTCCACAGCAATCTGCCATTTACAAAATTGATTGAGTAAATAAAATTTTATCCAGAATTCAGAAGTACATCAATTATTACGGAAGATTATCCCTCACCAATTTTTCAGACTTCTCTCTATTCAAGTTCTCCTCAAGAAATTCGCAGCGTCTTGTTAAGTCCAAGTTAGCAGCTTTCAACTCTTCAATCGCATTGCTGAGTTGGGCCTCTGCAATGAGAATTCTATTAATAAATACCGTGGTGCTGACAGACTCTCACATGAAGAATAACTCGAAATCTTCAGATACTAAAAGTAAAGCGCTCAGAGAGCCTAAGAAGGGCAAATTTTCCCTCCCCACGAGATCAGCCAAACGGAAAAGAATCAAAGTAAAGTTAGGATTGGTTACCCAGTTCGGTATGGCGAGTGCTTTCAGCATCCATATCACCTCGGAGTTTTTCCTGCTCAACCAAATAGCCATCCTCTAGCTCCATGTACCACCGGATGCACGCCCTGAGTTTCTTGATGTAGTCGCTCATCTGCTCAACTCTCCCCTGCAGAAATATGACGGATTCAAGAAAACGCCTCCAAATCTGCAACAAGAACGCACCAATAGAGTCCCCCTTGAAACCAACCTTGTAATCGTTCTTGCTCTTTCCCTTCATCTTCTCGGCAAGCAGCCTCTCCACGTCCTCCCTCCCGCTGAACTCGATCACGGGCGCCGCCTCCGCCCCGCCGCCGCCGCCGCCATCCGCTAGCGCGGAGGGCGCCCCGCCGTTGGCATCGCCGTTGTTGATGGCCGACAGCACGTTCCGGCGCGGCGTCACCTTGAACCCCATCTCTCGCCGCGCCGTCCCCGCGTTCTCCTTCTTCTGCGGCAACAGCGCACATCCGCATTTCAAATCCCAAGCAACTCTGAAGCGAATAGCAATAAACCAAGAAAAGGGAGGAGTTTGCTTAGGGAAGAAAACAGAGAAGGGGGAGAAAAATCACCAGGTAGGAGCTGCGAGGCGGCAGCGACGAGGCCATGGTGGGATTACTGGTGGGATTAGGGGTTATAGCTAGGTTTCTCTCTCTCTCTCTCTCTCGCCGCGGCGGTGGGGGAAGTGGAGCTTTCTTGGGGCGGGGTGGAGTGAACTCGACGGCAAAGAATCTCGTGGCTTTGAAGCGCCGACGAAATCGCGCCCTGGACCCCTGAAGAGCTCCTGAAAACCTCAGCAGAATCGCGGAGAGTGAGCTCGTGCGGACCTTCGGGGGAAAATCACCGTCGAAATTCCAGGAATTTTTCCGTTGGCTCGGATCCGAGCGAGAAGCCGAGGGGGAAGGGGAAGGTAGAGGAGGCGGCGGAGCTTTTTCGAAATATTTTGAACCCGAAACGACAAGGGGTACCCGGCCCGATGTGTCAGGGCGGGTTTATTTACTCCCCTGCCACTGGGGAGGTGGTGCGGGCCGGCGTGGCAGGTGGCAGCGTGACTCCACGCCGGCCGCCGCCGCTCGTGACAGACAGTGGCTGGCCGGCCTGGGCGCGTGGCTGTCTCGGGGTTTCGTTCCCACGGGAGGGGTAGTTTTGGTATGTGCGTTCTCGATGAACGGTCAACTTCCGTGTCGCGGGCCTCGAGATGGGCCGGGCCGGGCCGTGGCGAGAGCGTGTTGCGAGTTGCGACGTTGCTCTCCGGCTTTTGTCCTCGACGAGAGAGGGCAAGTCAGCAGCGTGGAGGTGCCACGTCGTTTTTCTCCGACCTGGAACTGTGCAGACTGCAGAGGAGAGCGACGGCGACGAGACGCCATGGCGCCATTTTATTAGCAGTGACCGCCGCTTGCTTTTTGTCTCGTCGTGTCTGAGGCTTAACTAACATTTTTCAGATGATTTGCTCGCTGTTGGGGACTGATTAGTGTACTGCACTACACTGATTAGGTTAGGAGTCCGTGGGGTCCGGATTTTACTCCCTCCCCATCTGCAATCTGCACGCCGTTTACTGTTGGCGTACTCTGGGTTGGTGACCGGCCGTCGTGCCGTTTGTCCGTCAGCTCATCTCTGATTTTTTTTATGAGGTTAAACTTGCTTAAAAAGTTATTTTTCGTAAGCACCGACGTTGCGAAAAACGGGGCACACAAAATGCCCCACGCAAAATGATTGATCCTCAGAGGGGTTCCTTTTCTTATTGATGAAGCTCTGAATTCCTGAAAGCATCACCAGTTGATACAAAGCGTAGAATATCGTACGTGCGTGCTTTAAGTACTGTCCAAGTATCAGCGCACGCACAGTGCAATGATTAGCAGGGGCTCGGATTCTGGATGCATGGCGGGCACAACATCCATCATTAGATGTGTAATGTGACTTGTAATCCAGTTCAGGGTAGCTGATGAACGCGCGCCCCCACTTGACACGCACGGTGCTTTGCAGGTGAAGCTAGCGCTGTCGTGTACCTCACGCAGGAAGGGTGATGAATTGATGATCCAATTCCGCGTCGCACATCCCACTCAGCTCGCACCTCGCAGACACTGTAACTCTAATGCCGGAGAGCTTTATATACGATAAACCTCTGCAGGTGATGGGTAGTAGTAGTAGTAGATTCTCCGGCCGAGAAAGGGATTCTGACGAATCGACCTGGGACTGACCTTTCAGCTCGGCGATCGCTGCACACGATTTGGAAATTGGAATGCAAAGTCGCGGGATGACGAACACACACCACCTCGCGGCAAAGAAATGAAAACCAGGGGGGGGGGGGGGGGGGGGGGGGGGGGGGGGGGAAAGCGGCGTGGAAACCGCACCGACTCGTCTCGACGAGCCCTCCCTGCCGACACACGCACACATGACACATCGGGTGGGGTGCGTCGCACGGCGCCGATCGGCCGCCGGGCTCGTGCAGTGCATGCAATGGAAAAACAGGATTGGCTATGCGCGTGCGGTGCGCGCCGGTGACACGACCTGCCCCGCCGCGGGTGGTCGCTACCGTCGACGGCGACCGTGCGCGTGTCCGTCCGTCCGTCCGGCCTCCCAACACTTGGGCGCACCGGACTGGGACAAGGAAGCTGGAAGCGCGCGCGGTGAGAACGAGCGGAGGGGTCAGCCATCAGGATCAGAAGGGCATGGCCGCATGGGAGAGCGACCGCGACGAGGCACATCGGAACCGCGCTGAGGCTGAAACGCGAATGGATCCTAGCTAGGAGGGACCGGAACCGGAACGAGGCCGCCGGGCCATGGATGACAACACAACACATGCACATGCTGGATACTCCAGTCGCTTCCACATTTGCAATTTACTCCAGTTTAAAGTATTTTTCACATTACGGTTGAAAAGTTCTTGAAGTAGCTTCCACGAAATGTTGAATCAACCATCAGAATTTTAAAGGCGCATATTTATGAAATAACGAATTGTTACAAGCATATTAAAAAAGAAACGTGTCAAAGAAGTAAGATGGAATAAAATAAAAAGAAACTAAGCTAGCTGGGCCAAACTGGGCCTTCTGCTCCTGCTTTGCTTGTGTTTGTTGTTGAATGGTTTGATGACGTGCGGACGAACTTTGTGGGCCGTCGACCTGTTCGACGTGGAAACGAAAAACCCTATTTCCTCCTCTTCCTCTCCTCTCCCACCGGCGCCGTCTCGCTCGCTCGGCCTTCCTTTCCTAGCGCCGCCCTTGGACACTTCTTCGTCGGGCGCTTCGCCGGCGACGACCATCCCGACAAGGGTATATGCTCGCCCACTCCCTTCCTGCTGTGCTGTGCTGTGGATAATCGAACACCCAAACCCCTACTAACATGTGCAACTTTACCTACTAACTCCGTTTTATTCTGCAAAAACCTGTCTCGCAGGCCAAATTTACCGGCGCCGATGCCGCGCAAGCACGCGCCGGCGTTCACGCCGGAGGCGGCCACCGCCTCCGCGTCCACCGGGGCCGGGCAGGCTCACAACCTCCCGGTGCTCCAGGCGAAGATGAAGCGGGACCCGGAGGGCTACGAGGAGGAGCTCCGCCAGCTCCACCGCCACTTCGAGTCCTCGGTGTTCCTCTTCCAGCAGCAGGCGGCGCTGGCCACCACCTCCTCCTCGGGCGGCGGCGGGGAGGTGGCCAAGGAGCTCGGAGACCTGGCCCTGTTCCTCGCCCACGTCGCGCCTTTCTACCCGGACGACCTCGCCGATTTGCCAGACCAGATTGGGGGTTTGCTCGACACCAACGCGCGCGGGCTGCCGCCGGGGCTCCGGGCGCACCTCGTGCAGGCGTTGATATTGATGGTGAATCGAAAGGTAAAATGATTCTGTGTAGAGTTGGTACTAGTTTTTGCACCCCTCAACATCTGATAGGTTTGGGTCCGGTTAGTTTTGATTGTTTTTGTGCTCAAATTTTGAGGAGCTAGATGTCCTTGTGGCTGGCTTAGGAAGGATTACACTGAATTAGGCTAATGGGCTTTGTACTGAGTATAATTCCTGCTCACGTTGCAAATGACAAGCTCATGTTCCTTTCTAGTTATTCTTATCTTCTTTATAAACAGAAAATTCCATAATTTGATATGATATCTTCTGTATCTTGAAGGTCTAACTTCAATATATATTTGATTCTGATTAAAAGATGTGGCTACATTTAGATATAGGCCGTGTTTAGTTCCGCGGTGAAAAGATTTTGGAAGGGAATCTTTTCACATTTGAAGTATTAAATATAGACTAATTAAAAAACTAATTGTAGATTACGTTTGGAATTCGCGAGACGAACCTAATGAACCTAATTAATCTGTCATTAGCACATGTTTACTGTAGCATTACTGTAGCAATTTAGTGTCTAATCACGTCCTAATTAGACTCATTGGATTCGTCTCGCAAATTCCAGTCCATCTATATAATGCGATTTGTTTTTTACCTATATTTAGTACGCCATACATGTGTCTAAACATTCATTTTGGATTTTGGATTTTGGAACTAAACAAGGCCATAATCTTGGCTGTCTTTTGCTAGACTTATAGCATTAATTACCCTCATTCAACTAAGCATTACGAAAATATGTATCACAAACAAGAGTTTTTTTTATATTTATTCCGCTGGTGAGAATATTGCTCTTTTGCATTGCTCGTTAACTGATTAATTTGAATCTGTTCTCCCATTGAAATCTGATTCCCGTTTATGCCATTCCTCTATTTTGTTTTGGGAAAAAATGTTCAGATTGTTGATCTTGAGGACACAATGGAGTTATTCATGGAGCTTCAGGTTATTGGGGATCGAGCTGTTAAAAAGCTAGCATTTTCGCATATTGTACACAGTATCAGGAGGATGAATCAGAAACATAAGAATGATATCAGGAACCGTAAACTGCAGAACATCCTTTTCAAATTCTTACAGGTTAGCAGCATCTTGCACTATCAGGTTTAGCATATTGGAAAACATATATCTATTTTCGTTTTAAATTATGCCTCCTGTTTCTCAGGCCGAAGAAGAGTCGCGGGCAAAGAGGGCATTTACTATCATTTGTGATCTTCACCGTCGGAGGGTCTGGTTTGATGAACGCACAACAAATGCAATATGCGATGCTTGCTTCCATCCTTCCTCTAGGTACATGCTGGTAGGATATCCTAGGTTTTTGCTATTGGCTGCTCCCTAGCTAAATGATTGTCGTGACCATGCAGGATTATGATAGCTGCTATTTCATTCCTTCTTGGATATGAAAATGCCGAGCAAGAGGATGATAGTGATGCATCAAGCAGTGAAGATGAAGCAGATCAAAACCCACAAATTCTTCTTAGCAAACAGGACGTTTATAAGGTGTTTTAACTTGTTATCATCAGCCTCAACTTATAGTATTTAGACATTATTAATTTACTTTGCCCATTTAGATGCATTATTTATCTTTTGTTGGTATATGAATTCTCAGGCAAATCACAAGGGTACAGTTGCTAGTAAGAAAAAGAAGAAAGCCAAATTACAACGTGTTATTCGTAGCATGAAAAGGCAACAGAAGAAATCTGTTGAGGAGGCTGGTTCCAGCTACTATTCACCCCTGACATATTTAAAGGATGCCCAGGTGCGCTAGTGCCTCTATTCATGCTGTTATCACCTTACATGGCGTATCCACTTGTTATGTCTGAAATGCACTCTTCCATTATGCTGATAATGTTTTTGTTTCATTGGCAGGGTTTTGCTGAGAAGCTTTTCTCTCGGCTGCAGAAATGCAATGAACGTTTCGAGGTCATCCTCATTTTCTCCATCGTAACATAGCAAATACTTTCTTCCACCTTTTATCTTTAATAAAAGTCAAAGCTTAAAGAAAATAAAGGGCGGCCTTTGGTGCAGTGGTAGAGCTTCACCGCCTGTGACCGGAAGGTCCAGGGTTCAAGCCCCAGCCTCTGCACATTTATGTGCAGGAAAGGCTGTGCGCTAAACAACCTGCCCCCAGACCCCGCATAGTGCGGGAGCCTACGGCACTGGGTACGCCCAAAGCTTAAAGAAAATCTGTTGCCTTGCAGGTAAGGATGATGATGTTAAAAGTTATTGCGAGGACTATTGGGCTGCATCACTTGGTTTTGTTGAACTTTTACCCATATCTTCAAAGATATGTTCAAGTATGTTAATTTAACATGGTATTTTTGCTTGCATCGATATTTGAAACACCTCCTAGTTTGGTTATAGTAACTCTGATATATTTCCTTTACGCTTGTGCTGCAGCCTCATCAACGAGATGTGACAACTCTACTTGCTGCAGCAGTTCAGGCTTGCCATGATATGGTTGGATTTATGTCTTGCCTTTTAAGTTCATTCCTTTTGCGTATAATGGTTTCACTTATTGTTTCAAAATGCAATAAATAAATATATGTTTAAATTTTAGGTACCTCCGGATGCTGTTGAACCACTGTTCAAGCAGATAGTAAATCAGTTTGTGCATGACCGATCTCGCCCGGAGGTTTGCATGACTCTTATTCAGCATTTTGATCATATGTGCTCTTCAAGCTAACATGATTACATGGGCATGTACTGACTTTACTCTGTTTAGGCTATTGCTGTTGGCTTGAATGTCGTGAGAGAGATCTGCATGAGAATGCCTCTGGTAGGTGCCTTATCTTTGTGGATACCTCATACTGTACTCGTCTGCAATGCTACTGGTCAGATATCCCTTAATGCACTGGATTTCCTGAACTCTAGTGCTTGCACTAGTTGTGTTTTGTATGTAACGAGTTCCTTGTGCTCAGCACAGGCTCAAACAAGCAGAGGGAACATTGTTCATTTTTTCAGAAATTTTTGTTTGGTTTTCTGTATTAATAACTGATAGACTGAAAAGCGCAATATTTGTGCTACTAGAAATTCTTACCATGTCAATAAGTGGAGAGGAATAAACCTGTGAACTGTTTTAGTTTGTGGTTGTTTGGCATTATTGCCAATTGCTGTTACTGATATATATAACTGATGCTCTTATCTTGCTTACTTCATCCACTCATCTGGGAAACCTGCAGATGATGAATGAGGATCTGCTCCAAGACCTCGTTTTATACAAAAAGTCCCATGAGAAAGCTGTTTCCATTGCTGCTCGTTCGCTGATCACTTTGTTTAGAGAGGTCAGGTCTTTCTTGCAAATTTCCAGTGTTTTTCATATATGTTGGAATTCCCTATTGCTAAACCTCTGTTAATTCAAGTTCAGATATGTCCTTCATTGTTAGTCAAGAAAGATCGTGGCCGTCCTGTTGATCCAAAGGCTCGTCCCAAAGCATTTGGTGAAGTCACTGTTGCTAGCGATGTTCCTGGTGCCGAGTTGCTAAATGAAAACATTTCATCGGAAGGGGAAGGATCAGACGATGATTCTGATGCTTTTGATTCCGATGATGAAACAACCTTACCATCTGCCCCTTCTGGAACAGAAGAACATAAGGAGGGTTCTTCTGATGCAAACAAACTTGATGCCAATGAAGATACCAAAGAGGAGGATGAAGAATCTGATGAAGATGGTGCAGATGAGGGTCAAGATAACTCTGACAATGATAGTGATGAAATTGATGAGGAACTAGATGATGACTCTGATATGGATGCTGGTACTGATGTGTCTGATGAGGATAGCGACGATGATGAACTTACAGAAAGCTTAAATGGTTCAGAAGATGAAGGTTCAGACCAGGACGAAGACAGTGATGAGGAAGATAAGTCTAACAGCAACGGCTCTAAGGTGCAGAAGAGGAAGTTGAGTGATTATATCAGTGAGCTAAATACTGCTGATGCAAGCCTTCGTGCCCTGAAGAGGTTAGCAGGTGCCAAGACGGCTCAAGTCTCATTGGATGAAACTGGTAAAATTTTATCGGATGAAGATTTTAAGCGCATCAAAGAGCTCAAGGTATGTGATTTTCAGATGGCTAATAGATCTTCAAAAGTTGTGTTCAAACTACAAAGTTGGCAATGCCTATTGAAATAGAAGCTACTTATGTATACAAATAGATTTGCTTGCATTCTTTTCTTACCAGATATAGTTAGATGGAACATGGATGTTTTAATTGAATTTTTGAGTTTCAGGCAAAGAAAGAGGCAAAGCTGGCTTTGGCTCAACATGGACTAATCAAGGGTGTAGACACGAAATCTGCAACCTTTAAGATGCCATCCTCTGATCAGCTCAGTAGGAAGCGTGTTGATCCACTTCAGCTTGAGGTGCGCTCATCCTCTCTCACGCTCTTATCATGCAGATACACACTGACACATGTACATGCTTGACACACATACCCTTTATAATGCAGGCTCACGTCAGAAGGAAGATGTCGAAAGAGGAAAGATTAGCGATGGTGAAAGCTGGAAGAGAGGATAGAGGGCAGTACATGGCGAGGGCAGCTGTGAAACAGAAAAAGGTAAGATTTAGGCTGTGGCATGTCTGTTTCTGGTGGCATGACTTTGCACAGTTCTGCCAAATCTTGCTTACACTCAGGTTGATCGTTCATTCTTCTATACCTTTATCTGATATATCGTGGTTCCTGTCTTGCAGACTGGTGGCCTGAGCAATAAGCAGAAGCAACACAAGAAGAGGATGCCTCTGGCCGCAACTAGAGCCAAGGCAGGCACGTTCTCGGCAGGAGAAGAAGCAGCAGCGCAAGCGCTCCGGAAATCAGTTCAGGGGCCGCAAGGCCTGGAAATGAGATCTGCGGCTTCTTGGAAATTCATGTAGCCCAGTGGCCAAATTTTGATTCTAAAAATTGCTATTCTGTCATGTAATGTTTCCATAGAAATTGGAATATGTATTTTATACCTAGGTCCATGATTTTACCAAAGAGGCCGGGAAGATCTTATTTTTAGTGCCATGTGTTACAGGCTTCAACTTCTTGTTCATCCTGGCTTTGCTCTGCTGCATCTTAAGAGGCATGATTTTTACTGCTGACTTCTGTTTGATATTACCAACAGAAGGCGGCACCTTATTCCATCTTGATTGACTTGAAAAATGAAAAAAAAATGAAAAATAATATTTATATTATCGCACTCAATCTGCCCGAGCTAGAAAACTAGTTGTAATGGCGTGCACGATGGGCTCGGTACAAAATTACAATTATCTTGTCAGGTTATCCAACTGATGTCTTTTTCTGAAACTATTCCTAATCTTTGACCTGAGCGGTAGCCGCCACTGCCACCTGCCCATTGTCTAATGTGGCAAGAACGTCATTGTCCATCTCTAAAATTGTGTTCCTGCGCATACTCATCTGTACCAGCCTCCAAAGAACGTCTTGTTTAAGAATCAGGCTGCTGACAGTCACCTGCACTGTTCCCCGGAAGAGAGTCGTTGACCGGCGATGTCGGCCGGGGACAAGATGTGACCGGAGGGAGCGGGTACATCGCGTCGGCGCTCATCAAGATGCTGCTGGAGAAGGGGTACGCAGTCAAGACGACGGTGA
The DNA here is from genome assembly GCA_015476505.1 of Urochloa ruziziensis. Classification (NCBI taxonomy): domain Eukaryota; kingdom Viridiplantae; phylum Streptophyta; class Magnoliopsida; order Poales; family Poaceae; genus Urochloa; species Urochloa ruziziensis. The sequence goes on from WEIB01000155.1 coordinate 14,871, forward strand.
GGAACCCAGGTCTGATTCTGATACTCTGTGATCCCTCTCTTTTCGGTTCAGTGTTTAGGCTACGAGCTGGACGTGCTAGGCGTTTTAATTTGCGATTCTCCCCAAGATGACATGGCCAAGAACGCCCACCTCAAGGACCTGCAGGCGCTTGGCCCCCTGACGGTCCTCCGCGCCGACCTTGAGGAAGAAGGTAGCTTAGCTTCGACGAGGCCGTCGCCGGCTGCGATTACGCCTTCCTCGTCGACGCTCGTCGGTGTCCGCTGTCTACTTGAGGCCGGAGCTGCAAGGCGACGGGCACGTCCTGGACGAGGACTCCTGGTCCGACGTCGATTACCTCAGGGCCGAGAAGCCGCCGACCTGGGGATACTGCGTGTCCAAGGTGCTGGTGGAGGAGGCGGCGAGCAGGTTCGCGGCGGAGTACGATGGATGAGCTTTTCAGCACCGTCGATGGCCGGCTCCTGGAGAAGCCGAGAGCCTGCCTGTCGTCGGCGAAGCTGGTCAGGGAAGGGTTCGAGTTCAAGCACAAGACGCTGGATGAGATATACGACGACGTCGTGGAGTACGGCAAAGCCCTGGGGATTCTGCCCAACTGATCGCTCTTGCAGCATATCTTCTGTCTGTAATAATGTGGGATATATTGTCTCATTTCGCGCGCGACAGAGATTTTACAGTCAGGATCAGCCTGGCAGCCTCTCTTGAAGTCTTTATGATACGGTCTGCTGTTGGTAACTTGCACTTGACAAGTAACCATGGCCGTTTAAAATTTGTTTGAACCATTCATGATGATTAAATCTACCATGTGCTTCGTGACGATTAAATCTACCAATGCAAGATTAATAACGTAATAGAGCGAGACCCAATGTAACTATGTTTGCTGTATTCTAAAAGCCAACATTTTGGATGAACTATATCAACATTTTAGGTTTACTACTTCAACATTTTTCTATCAAATGTTGAACTAGTTTATTTGAAATGCTAAATTTGACTGGGAGAAATGCCGAATCTAGTATTTTAAATGTTGCATGTATTAATTTAATATTTTTAATATATTAGATCACAAAAGGTAGCAAAAATAATGAATTGATTTGATACACAGGTTTGAAATAAATGAAATCACCTCGCAAAAAAAAAAAGAAATAAATGAAATCACACCTGCTGCCACTTGGGACCTGGCTGCACGTTGGACGCTGCTGGGCTGCCGTTGTCCCTGGTGACAGGTGACCTGGTCGTCCTGCTTGCATGCAGGAGGCCGCGCCCGAGCATGCCACGAATGGTTGCACTGGCCGATGGTGCGGCTGCTGGGACGACGCGCCGTGCCGTGCGACATTGCACGGAACACGCATAGGAACACCCACGCACTGTGTGTCTCTCGCACTCGGCCTTGTTTAGTTCCAAAATCCAAAATCCAAAATGAATGTTTAGACACATGTATGGCGTACTAAATGTAGGTAAAAAACAAATCGTATTATATAGATGGACTGGAATTTGCGAGACGAATCTAATGAGTCTAATTAGGACGTGATTAGACACTAAATTGCTACAGTAATGCTACAGTAACATGTGCTAATGGCATATTAATTAGGTTCATTAGGTTCGTCTCGCGAATTCCAAACGTAATCTGCAATTAGTTTTTTAATTAGTCTATGTTTAATACCTCAAATGTGAAAAGATTCCCTTCCAAAATCTTTTCACCGCGGAACTAAACACGGCCTCAAATGGTAAACTTTAACTTTGCCCCACTAATATCCATAGAACAGAAAACCGGACCGGAGATCGAACCGGTCAGGCTACTGGTTCAATGGTTTGCCGGTCCAACCAGTGGTTCACTGGTCCAACCAGTGGTTCATTATTTATTAGTAAAATATTTATTTCTTATGATTTGTATGAGAAATATATATGTTTTCTTACCTAAACATCAAACTAATCACTGGTTCACTGGTTTGATAAAAAAAACCACCGGTTCAACCGGTCACTGGTTCACTGGTTCAACACAAAACCGGCCGGTTCGACCGGTTCACACCGGTTCAATTGCATGGCCGGTCTTTTAACTGAACCGAACCAGTCCGGTCACCGGTTCACGGTTTTTCCGGTCGGACCACTGGTCCGGTCCGGTTTTTTTGTTCTAGGCTAATATCTAGCTAGACACAAATACAAGAAAATCTTATCAGAGGGCGGGCGCAATGCCATGATAGCTTCGATCCGCAGCGACTGTCCACAATCATGTTTCACTTTCGTTTTTTCTTTTTTTTTGAGCTGATAGGTACGTGCCACCAGGCATCGTCCAAAGTTCCGTGTGGAGCACTGAGCCACTGACGCGCTCATGTCGCTGCCAGTCTTTTCACCAGACACAACTTTACCCCAATGCATATAAACTGGTCCCAGCAAGCAAACTGAAGCAGCATCGACGACGAGACGATGTCTGCCGGCGAGAAGAGGAAGACGGCGTGCGTGACCGGAGGGAATGGGTACATCGCGTCGACGCTCATCAGGATGCTGCTGGAGAAGGGATACGCCGTGAAGACGACGGTCAGGAACCCCGGTTCGATTCTCCCCTCTTTTTTTTTCTCGGCTCTGTGTTTAGTGGTTGACCTGTGAGAAAAAAACTAACCCAACTTAGAACATGATTAAACACAGGATCAATCTAGTCTAACATAGATCACATCTAGCACTTTAACTTATACGGAATTAGGTGGACCACTTACCAGTACTTAATGCTTTGTCCATGATTAGGGCTTGAAGTAGATGTTGATGAACTTGACGTAGATGTAGAAGAACGGGACTCCGAGCTTCCATGTCTTCCAGCACGCTTAGTGATTGATAGGATTAGTGTTAACAATAACCCTAAAGGCTAACTTGTGATTAACTCACGGATTAGAGAAACCAGGGGGTTTCCCCTTAGTTATATAGTGTTGTAGACGTGGGGCCGGGCCCTTAAATGGGCTGAGTTTGCCTTCCAATCAAAAGCAACTAATAGGGATTAGTGTAGGATTAGGATTGGGCCTAATGGCCCAACTAGACATGACCGAGTCCTGACCGAGGTCAAATCCAACATTCTTCCCCTTGACCGACGGTCAACTACTTATTCTTATGATATTCAATTTTATTGATCACGTGAAGGTGGATATACACAGATCAATAATCTCCCGCTTAATCGAACAATCTTAATCTTAAACTTACTTGCGTTCGCTTTATGTTCACACTCAATACAATAGTAAAACCCAGCGAATGAGTCATCGACAGACATGACAGACATACCGGGACGTCATTAACCAAAGTCCACTATAGTACCTTGATAGAACACTTACTAACTTATTTGGGAGTTTATTAATTCGGCCTCATTCAGAATCATATTTGAGGTTAATCATCAAATCCATACTAATCTCGCGAAAATAGGATAAGAGACAAAACCTTCAATTAGTCATGTTGCTAGCAACTTACTTAAAGCATTAAATTGACTTGATTCTGGGACCCTTCTTTCATAACAATATATATGTCAATGTACTTGACGTCATCAACTATATGTCATTACTTGAAAGGAATATTGTAATCAAATACAGCAACATTGATTCGAAATCAATGTTAATACATTAACAATACCGGAATATATCTCATATGCCTGCCTAAACCATGCTATACAAAATTAGTTTTGATTATGCTAATCTTGTTTTAGAGCTTTCTGCAGAATCGCTCAGATCTGTAAGAGTGAAGGACGTAAACTTAATGTGCATAATTACATCCATACACTTTTACAAAACTTTATCTGAATAGTACTTAATTATATAAGCATGATATTTGGTGCATTAATCTTTTATACCCCTTTTTCTAGTGGACCTCTCCTGGACTAAGACTAGTAAAAATTTGTCAAGCATTCCGGCTTGTCATGCTAAGTCAATCACTTATAGATCTTAGCATATGTCTTCTAATTGAAGCATTATGAACGTCTTCCTATTTAATTAGACTTAACCTTTATACTTATGATAAAATTTACAAAACTTTATCTGAATAGTACTTAATTATATAAGCATGATATTTGGTGCATTAATCTTTTATACTCCTTTTTCTAGTGGACCTCTCCTGGACTAAGACTAGTAAAAATTTGTCAAGCATTCCGGCTTGTCATGCTAAGTCAATCACTTATAGATCTTAGCATATGTCTTCTAATTGAAGCATTATGAACGTCTTCCTATTTAATTAGACTTAACCTTTATACTTATGATAAAATTTGCTATGTTACGCAAAGAAAACAGGCATAGCTGTGTATGCATTCACATTTTATCACTTCAGAGCTTTTCTTAACATTTGCCCTTTAATGACAATCCTAATACTCATTTTGGTCCCATCTCAGTGTTATGCTCCCCCAGAACTTAATAGAGAGCTTCACTAAGATGCATCTTATGATACGATGAAAACTTTTCTCCATTCTTTGAATGCAAACTCAATTGTATTAGCTTATAGAGAAAACATTCACCTTAGGGTATCAGGATAATAATTAATCCACCTTAGCTTTACAAATGAATCATGGTTGCCCATGACGCATATAAACTTATTGTGAGCTATGAACTTAGTATCTTAGTTTCTTTTGAAATCACTTTCAAAACTTGTAGACCCTTCATAGCCTACTGCTTTGACTCCATCAGAAAATTGCTATGAAAAGAACTATTCTTATGTTAAAGTTCACAGACTCCTTTATTGCCTCTTCATTATAAACTTAGAATAATTGAGGCTTTCACTTTTGTGCCAAATACTTATCTTATCATTAATCATTACATATCTTTGTTGTGGTTGAACAGCTAATGTACATCCTCAACAGAGTTAGATAAAGAATGGAGGGAACACTTATGGCACGATATAAATATATATGAGAAAATCGTATTATGTATATATATCTCATCTTAAATCATCAATATAGAGAAAAACTTATCTTATATCTCATTAAGATTTTCTTCTCCCCCATTTCCTTCCTTCTTAGCGAGCTTCCATTGAACTTTGAACAATCAGAATATTAAAAGTGTCGAACCATAAAATTATCTGAAGTAATTTACAATGGATGCTCTTTGGCACGACATTTACTATATCTTTCTTAGATACCACTGATAAACTTCCCTTGCTAATCTAGCTCACATCAGCGGTGGCCAGAAGATGAACTAGAGTAACAAATCTATGATTAAATGTTTATAAAACAGCGGTGGCCAGAATCATGAACATAAATCATACTTCAAACGCCTCTGATTCAAATTGAACTAATCCACAACAGCGGTGGCCAGAAAATGGATAGAACAACAGAACCGGTGAAAATTATCCCGTACCCAGCGGTGGCCAGAATAAAGAATAAAATCACAGTGACTTATTAGAGGCAGTTGGTAATCGTGGAGTATAACGCCTATTACAATGGTATTATGACTCGCATTATAAACTTATTCTTAATTGAAGCAATGAGATGTAGCGAGTACTATGAAACATTTAATTTTGCCCTTAAAACTTATGGACAATGAAATATTATGGAGAGAAAATTCTACTAGATGAGAGCAAATCTTAACTAGTATTATTAGCATAAACATCTCAAAACTGATGAGACATTTCATTCTCCCCTTCGAATTTGTGGTCTAAACGTGAGTGTGCCACATATTCGACAATGTCTCATCACTGCTTAACTTAATTAACTTAAATAACAGTCAAAGACAATTGCGATGAAAATTGATAATAAATGAACTTGATGTTGTATTATAACTTATTAAGAACACAAATATCCAGAATTTCTCATCGTAGAAAACAAATATGTTCATTCTTAATCTAAAGTACACCATCAGCTAGAAATAAATCTAAAACTAATGACTTAATGCTAGTGCGAAGCTCCAGAGTCTTTGACTTTGATGTGATCTCGTAAACTTTGCTCCCCTGAATCTCCCCTCCTTTAAGGTCCAAGAAACTCTAAATACATGAAGGAAGTTTAATATGTGTAAATGCACCTGAGTTATTCCACCTTAAATTTGTGCGAGCAAATAAACTTAATGAAACTTATGAGACAATTTAATTACCTCTCTTCTGAAGCCATGTAGCAAATCCAGGGCACCAACTTTGCATGTGTCCTGGTTCCTTACAAAAGTTGCATATGCCTAGGGGATAATTCTCAGGGAGGGACGCAGTGATCAAATGCGAAAGCATTGTACTTGAGGTATAAATCCCAAGCGCTTTTAGCTTTTTAGCTTTGCAGACCATGTTATTAATGTGCGTCCCTAATGCACCTTGACCATTGTAACGTGAGGTCACTAATTTCTTAATGAGAAAATTGGCTAACTTATCTTTATACTTTTTCTCAATTGAGGACATGAATTCCTTAACCGATAACTCCTTGCCATTTATTGTAGTAGGAAAAGAACCTCTCAAAGCATCAACGATGGTGTGTCTGGTTACCATCTTAGCTAAGTCATTGGATCTCTCCCACTTCACTGAATTGGAGTTGTACTCCCTTAGCTTATCATCATGATTCTCAGTTCCAACTGCAGGGGCTGTGGGCTTATCCTCACGTAACGCATAATCAAGATCCAAAGTCTTGAGAATGCCTAGCACATCCAACTTCCAACTGGGGAAGTTCGTGCCATCATAATGCTTAATGGTGCTTAGCAACTTTGTATAATCAACTGAAAATTCATAAATAAAACATGTCTCAGTAATAGCACAATAAGATGCACATAAAAGCATGAAAATAACCCTACGGTGGTCTGATTAAAATCACGTAAACAAGTAACATCTTGCAATCACCGGTGGGAAAAACAAGCGAAACTTGACTTAAACTCGTAATTAAACAACGGTGGTTGAATTAATCATAAGTTTACTCTAAATGAACTTCCCGGTGGTTCCATTCAAATAGAGGCATCTAGATGCACTTGGTGGAAAGAGAAATGAACTTTCAGCTATAACTTATGTCAAAACAAATAATGCAAAGTTTAAACTTAACTTATATGAAAACAAGACAGAACTTATTCTTAATGTATACTTATCTAAGATAATCATGCTAAAACAAAATCATTTCATAAATAACTTATTCTGAATCTAAAACTTAAACTTAGAAAATATATATAAGGCTGTGGCAGAACCACCCCAATTATGTCAGCTCAAGTGCATTGTCCCTTAGCTAATGCAAGCAGTACAGCACACTCGCACTTCAACTGACATAACCGTGTAGTTGCTGTCGGGTAACTCCCGATTACACCACTGATCACATCATCGAAACCAATACGAGGCAAGTCTCACTTCACAATGAGCACAGATGAAATAACGAGTCACAAATTTTACAACACAGTACACGTGGATTTAATTTACAAAACGAGTCATTATAAAAGTTATTACAACTTAGAGTTCAAAAGCACAGCGGAAATTTTAAACGGTACGAGTCTACGTCGCAAAGACAGGATAATGCGCAAGTAGCCCAGCTGGCATTATCATTCCCTCGGCTCCACACCCGCAGGAGCCGGAACAAACTCAAGGTGATAACCATCAGGAACACCAAATGGAAACGTCTCGGCCACCTGCTCGGCTATTCTAGCATCATCTTCATCTGTAAAAAAAATTAATCCACAAGCAAGGTTGAGTTCTAAAACTCAGCAAGTCTTACCCGACTCTAGGATATCCTTAGAAAAAGACTCCTAGTATGCAAAGCTTTTTGGCTGGGTTGTTGTTTTGCCAAAAATAAGCAACTAACAGTAGATCCTTACTTTCAAGTTTTAGCATCCAAATTAATGTTGAGCTAATTATTCTAGATAAGCATTTATAAAAACTTTTCCAAAAGAGAGCAATCACTTGATTACATCAATACAGCATATATATATTCCATCATCAACATGTTCACTTTCTTATCTAGCGATGCTGCCCAGTGATCAAGAGCTCAATACCGTGAGTACGGCGAATCGATTCGGTTTTATCCCTTGCAAGGTTAACCTACCCACACGGCACAAACAAGCCCCGTCGAGCTGCTCATGCCAGCCGTTCCTTCAGCCAACACTAAATACTTGACCTACCCTGCTACCCTCAAGTACCAGTCCCCACCGATACCAACGACGGGTCAGCCATGAGTTACTCTAACCGGTACATGAATAAGCAGTCAGGCGTAGTTCAACATACCAGTGCGAGCTAAAGTACATAAGTTACCAGTTTCAACTACCTCTTACTCCCAGCATGTGAGGTAGTACATTTCAATCTTGATCCCAGAGCTAACAACGAACGGGCCTTAACTGGCACAGGCGGAGCTACAACAATTCCATTCTTTTCTCTACCAACATTCTCCGCCCGGCCTAACTTTCTTTTCCAGTCTAGATGACAAGTTAATATAACTCTGAATGAAACCACTTATCATCTCGCGAGTAACAGGCAATTACTCGACTTCTACCGTTTAACCAGCCTAGCAATTCTATCGACCTACACATACTAGAAAACTCTGGGTTTTCCTATGGATCATGCAACTAGGTTTTCAGTCAACTCCTATGAAAACTTAATGCATAAGGTAAATACTTTGTAAAGTAAATAATTTAAATTGTGGCTGCGTTAAAAAGGTTATGCACTCCGGTGCTTGCCTTCGCTGGCCTTGGGCCCTTCCGAGTCTTGGCTCGGGTCTTGCTCTGCCTCAATTGCAATAACCTCGGGTTCTGGCTGCTCTGCCTCTGACTCAGGCACCAAATTATATATCCCGTCAGCTAGCACGTGCTCTACATGAAAATGCATATGTGTGAGTTTGGAATAACAGCAATAAAAGATACAAAATTCCACATGCAGCAATTCAATTATACAGCTTAATTATAAAACAAGATATGCACATGAAATCACATGAAATGTTGCAAACACCATTTTTAACATTTTATAGAGTAAGTGCATATCTCTTTAAGTAAGATTAACTTATCACTAAGAAAGAATTATATCAACAGATCCAAACTTTACTGAGTTCAACAAAACAGTTTTGGAAAACATTTTATTAACAAAACTATTTATATAAAACCATTTAAACATACATATAAAGGGTTACTTAGCAACTAATTATACAAACAAAGCTACACAGTTTATCTAGCAACACAAAAACTTCTCTGAGCAGCTTCTAACTCAAGATTACCACTGAAAATTTTTCAACACTTAAATCTAACAGAAACTATTTATTTAGAAAAAGACAAAAAGGCTATAAATCTATTAAAACAACAAACAGCAACAAAATTAAGCATAAAAATGCAAAACTTCACAGAAACACTATCTACACACTAACACAGATTTACCATGATTTATGGAGCTCAAAAACATATACCCAACTATTTTTAACAGCACATACAAGCTAATTATGGAGAAAAAGCTTAACTAAAACTACACAGATCTCCTGCAACCCAAATTTTACTGTGCTCACAAAAACACATTTTAGAACTACTGTGATTTTCCCAGAATTTTTTGGACATGCAGAACTATTTATTTTGACAGACAATCTAATAAACCAACTAAACTTCTACACAGAAACTGCATATAAACAACATGCTTTTATATTTTTCTGCTGTAGTCAGAGACGCAACAAGTACAACAAAATTGGTTTCACAATTTTCTCACACTCCTACGATTACTATGCATTTTACAAGATCTGCGATTTATCTCGGTTTATTTAAACGAAAAAGATTTAAACAGATTTGCAGATAAGCCCCTGGAAAGAAAGTTTCTAAACCAACCAGTCCTTTCTTTACGGAACGGCCCCTGAATCTTACGAAAAACCCCCGGAAACTACTCCACCTCAACACTTAAGCCCTGACATCTTTCACATAACCCCCTGGAAAGATTTCGTCTTTTAA
>WEIB01000156.1:0-50063 GCA_015476505.1 Urochloa ruziziensis
GCCGCCGGCGCACACGTGTGCGTGACTGCGTGGCGCTCGACCTCAGCGACGGCCACAGCGAAGCTTGTAAGTACGGGAGGGAGGTGCCCGTTCACGAGGTTGCCGGAGGCCGGAGTGACAGTCGTCGCGGCTGCCCGGTGCACCGGTGCAGGGTCACGCGGGCGGTTAGATGCTGGCGCGGAAGAGTGAGTGGCAGGAAATTAAATATACCAGATTTTTTTTTATATTTTGACCATACATAGTCAGTATATATGCTGCAAGCAAAGCAGATAGACATCAAGATTACTTGACCCAATATGTTATATGTATAAATCAACGCCACGTACGCTAATTCAGCGACGGGGTCTCCGCCGGCTAAACTAAAGTTGCAGAAGACGCTGCGGCGCTGCTTGCTGAGCCTGCAGTTGAGCTGCTGTTGTGGCGGCCGCGAGGTCGTCGCGGCGGCCGGCCTCGGGGACCTCCTGGTCCCCGGGTAGCTGCAGGGGGTGGAAGCCAGTCGTGTCGTCGTCGTTGCGGTGCCGGAGCTGATTATCGCCGGCGTCCGGAACCCCCTCTACATTGTTAGCGGGGCGGAGGTCATCGTTGTCGTTGCGGCGAATAACGTCGGGAACCTTGAGATCCTCGTCGTCGCCGCCGCCGCCGTCGTCGATGATGATGAGCTCCGGCACTTGCTGGTCGGCCGCCTCTACATCGATGCTAGTAGGAGGCAGCTGGGCGCCGACGAGGTTGTCGCCGTCGTTGCCCCCGCGGGAAGCCATCTTGCTTGCGTCGAATACGCACGAGCACGACGAGAGAAAGTGGCAGCAGCCAGCAGGGGCGCAGTGCGAGGGGAAGGCGAGCTGAGGGAGCGGGGAAATGATAAATGATGAGGTAGGTGCATTGCTTATATATACTCCATCCATAGAACAAAAGGTTTACGTATTTGGTTTTCTCCATGATAAGCGACATATCGAAGCATGATTATCATGGATCCAATTAAGGCACGCGTGGTTTACAGTTAAACGACACCACCGATCCGCGTGCGGTGCACGGCTCCAGGATTCGTCGCTCTCTCAAGCCGTTACTGATAATTTCATATTGTTAGTTTCTTTCTTGACTGTTATATGTATCATATCTAGCAGATGTTACTGTTAGTGTATGCATGCACTCATGCTTGATGTGTTGATTTGTATACAAGCAGCTACTTGGAGTAGTAATCATAGTATAAATAAGCTACTCAGCTGCCGTATGGTCTTTTCTTTTGTCTAACTTTATGCATGCATTTAATTTATTGACTCAAATGATGTATTGGGTGGAGCTTGCGCCCGATACGCCAAAGACAGTATGGATCGGTAAGAAAACAAGCAAACGAAATAAATTTTAAAAACAATATAATCTTACATACTAAAAAAGAATAAGAGGCATTTCTGTTCTTACTCCCATTGCAGTATAATTATGATTTTACCTTTTTTTTACTTTGTGATTTTGCCATTTACTGTCAACGTCAAAAGGCAAATTCGCAAAGACTTGTAATATTCAATGGCAAAATCATAAAGTTAAAAAGACGGAAAAAATCACAATTGCGCTTAAAAATAGGGGCAAGAACACACAAAAACCCAAAAAAAAAATCAAGAAAAGAAATGAGTAAATGACCATATTTATAGAATGAATGTTAAATAGGTATGTACTTTATAGTAATTACAATTTACAAACCATCAAGTGGCGCAATGATAGCGTACTTTGAGTTTAAAGTTTAAACTGACAGGTATCCATTCATGACATTGTTTTTTTATGATTTATATTTTTTTTATTTGAGGAACTTTTATGATTTATATATGCTGGCCGTGAAAAGAAAAGAGTAAAAAAATAAAAATGGACCGGCCAAATCTAGCAGGGATCCATCAAAAGATAAACTATAGGCCTAAACTATAATGGGTCGGGCCAAATCTAGCAGGCCGAGGGATGAATGGGCTGACTTTCGGCGCCCGCAATCTTGGTGGAGATCGCAAACCTAGAGATACACGGCCGGCGGCAACGCGGCAGCCGATAGCCCGGAATTCTCCACGATCTTGGCAATCCAACTCGAGGCGATCGGAACGCCGCCGCCGGCCATTCTCTTTCCTTCCAAGCGCAACACCAAAGGCGATTGGAACGCGCCGGCAGCGAGACGTCATGCTCGACACGACAACCAGCAGGTTGCCGGAGGACGTCATCTTCGACGTGCTATCCAGGCTGCCGCTGAAACCCCTGTGCCGTTTCCGGTGCGTGTCCAAGGCGTGGCACGCCCTCATCTCCGACCCGGCCTTCATCGCCGCGAAGAGTTCCCGCGACGCCGACCCGCTCCCCGTCCTCCTCATCGGCGTGTTCCAAGGACAATCACAGAGGCTACCGCCGTCCAGGTCACCCGCCGGCGCGCCGCCACGCTGCCGGTCCACGCAGGATCTGCGTGTCATGGACATGCGCGGCAACGTGCTCCGCGTGGTCCGTGACGTCGAGGACAGGAAGCTGCGGCGCGCGCGCCTCGACCTCGTCCGCCTCGACGGCGATCTCTACGGCGCCGCCGCCGTCGACCCGGCGACGGGCCGCGCCGTCGCGGTACGCCGCTTCGTCGACGAGCGCGCGCCCAGCGACGCCGTGTATCCGGACACGCCGTGGATCCGTACGGGCCGGGTGTTCACGCGCCTCGGCTCCGACGACCGGATCTCCTACTCCGGCTTCGGCCGCGCCGCCGTATCCGGCGTGTACAAGGCCGTCCGTCTCATCAAAAGCTGGCCCTCGGTGCGCGCCGAGGTCGCCACGCTCGACGGCGGCGCTGGCGACAAGCTCACGTGGAGGCAAGGGCCAGTGGCGCCTTTCCTCCCCTGCTGCGCGCCGTGGTGCACGCCCACGGTCTCCGGCGTCCTCTACTACTTGCCTTGCAACAGCGATTGTCTCATCCAGTCATCCCTGGCCGGAACCGTGTGGCCGCTTTTGACCTCGAGACCGAGGAGTGGAAACCGATGATCGAGTTCCCGGAAGGGGTGAAGATGCAAATGTCTCTGGTAGAGCTCAAAGGAACCCTAGCCATGGTTCATTTTGAAGCGGGGCCACGCTCGTGTCAGACGAACGTGTGGATGCTTGATGATTCTGAGAGGGGCGTCTGGGTCAAGCAGCACGCGATACAGATGCACAAAAGTTGGCGGGTCATCGAACCATTGGAAATCTTGAGTGATGGGAGAATGCTGCTGCTGAATTTGGTAGAGACGCAAGAGCACTATTCATATCCATTAGGGTGGGTCCTTCAGCTCCGTGACCCTAACACGGGAGCTCACACGGACTTGATGCAGATGCCCAGAGAGTACAGGGATCGAATGACCATTTACAGAGGAAGCATCTTGTGTTGATCAGCATTTGCTGCAATTTTGGCGAACTTATGTATTGCTTGGATCAGCGCCAAACTTGATAAACCCGTTTTACCACTCAGAGTGTTTCAGTTTAATTAGTTAAGCTGAGGATTAGTTTGAGTAAAGCATTAGATTTGAGAGTGTTTTTTCTTTTGTGTGCTTGATCACGGAAATTCTGATAGATGATGTTTAGGTGAAATGGTTTTGAACTTTGGATACAAGCCAACTGTGCGGCTGCTCGTTATGCACGGCCACGGTCGACGGAGTCCTCTACCTCATGCCCCATGGCGTTCCCTTCGTCCCTGGCCGCCGGAACCGTGTGGCTGCTTTGGACCTCGAGGCGGAGGAGTGGAAGAAGCCGGTGATGGGTAATCTAGAGCCCGGAGGTGTTGGATGGGGAGATGGCACGTAGCTCTAGCTGAGATCGGATCCACCTTAAGCATATGCTGCATTCTGAACGGCCGTCGTGCCAGACGAACATATGGTTCCTGGTTGATCCTGAGTGGAACATCTGGTTCAAGAAGCACGTGATACAGATGCGCAAGGGCTGGTCCGTTATCAAACCACCGGAGGTCTTGAGTGATGGAAAGATGCTGCTGTTGAATTTGGTGGAACAAGAGCAGCATTCACATTGTTGGGTCCTTCGGCTCCATGACCCTCACAAAAGACTTGATGGAGATGCCCACCACAGAGTACAGGGGCCACATGACCATTTACAGAGGTAGTTTGATAATCCAAAGTCTCTCTCCTTTTTTTTTTCCTTTTGTCCAGTAATTCATACGTTACTAGCTTTGTTGAAAACAAATTGTCTAACGTACATGTTTCGTTCTATTGCATACATATGGAACATATCAACTATTCCACACAAGTAATCACATCTAATTTGGTTTGTAGTGGCAGCACGAAACATAATGATTGCGTTTGCAGGGCACCAAAGATGCCGACCATAATCTAGCTACATAACTAATAGAGTACGAGATGATGGAGGAAATATCAGATAGGGTCCAGAGGTTATAAACCCATACCACAATATTCAGTAAATATTCTATTTAATGCCAATTTAGAGTCGCATAATATTTCCTGGTAACTCAAAACAAGAGATAAATTTCTGATCTAACGTGTCACTTAAAGATCGTCTTTGACTCCAATATTCAGGAGTTTGGCCAACTTTCCACTTTCGTAAGCCTCAACAGTGTCTGCAATTCAAGCAAAGGTAAAACTACAGGTGTCAGGATCGAAAGCTGTCTTAACAAATCGCTGATTGTTAACTGATTTGTGTACAGAAAAGGTACCATCAGAGCCCCCCAGATGCTTTCCATGGACAAAAACTTGAGGAACAGTCCGCTTGCCAACTATGTCCAATAAGGCATCCTGAATTTCCGAACCATCCTCTGCATAATAACCAGAACAAAATGCTCCATCAAGGCAAAATCACAATAATGTCCTAGGATATGCTCAAAGCTAACAAAAAAGGATTGACAGTGGAAACGATTGTTGTTCAGTCCCATTACCCATATAACCATTTTGCTTGTGTAAAAGGGGAATAAACAGATAGGAAGCGTCCACATGTATAGATCAGATGTTTTGGGTCATCTTGCTGATGTACTATGTCCACTTTCCTCACTGTGTCTAGTAATTATCTGGTGGCTTTACCATTTTACCATATAACATTGACTATGCAATCAAAAACAGAAATTATCAAATTTATGTGCGCAACTGCAAAGGCATACTGACTGAAAACTCTATGAAAATGTATTTCATAACTGTACCCTGCTTAGTTCAATGAAACTGTGACTATTTCACTAGGCGAAAACCATGACTGAAGTTGGGGAACAGAGCAACTAGACTAAGCACAGTTGATTAGCAATATGAAAATGAATGTAAAGCAGACCTCGCTGATCAAGCTCCACAACATAGGGCTCCTTCTTTAACTGAAGCTCCTTAAACACGGCCTTTGCTCTTCTACAATACCTGTAAAATTGAGTTCTTTTGTAAGAGTTTCTTACACGAGATATATAAAAAGATGTCAGGAGTATTTTATACGTGGAGCTGAGACATGATCTCCATAAATTCACTGTTAAAAAATTATCTATGTACATTCAATGTTCATCTCAATATATCGCTTATCAGTGCATTTTCCTATGGCCATCAGTCTCCACTGGTGTTTAGGTTAAGCTTTATAAAAATCAATTCAGTTAGCTTCTTAAACTGCATTGCAAGAAATCTAGTGAGCCAGACTGACACAAGATTCACTGATAATCTTACGACTCTAGACTTCTAACCTAGCAAGAGGCTCTGAAAACCTGACAGAATTGTAGCATTTTCTAGCAAAACAACATAATTCTCTTACACTAAATCAATTGACTAAACACTTAAACAGAATAATCAGAAACCGTTTCCATGAAACAAGCAGAGTAAAAGGTAGCCAGAGCTTCTTTTACACAATGTACTAAGAAACGCAAAGCAGCCAACAGTAGATAACCAGTGGACTAATACTTCGTCATCACTGTCAGAATAGAACTGGGCTTAATCTATTCGGTAAAATCCAAATCGTGAATTTTATGGTACTACAGAAAGCGGAATTCCACAACTGGGCATGCGAAACTCCTCTCTGGTTACATGGCAGTAGATCCGACTACGCACCTAAACTCACAACAAGAAGTTTTTTACCAAGCCGCGGGATGAAATCAGAAACAGCTATCCCAGATTTTCTACAGCTTCAGCTACAAATCTCCGCATGAGAGCAGACAAGACACACATCTAAGGGTTGGGGCCTGGGGGCGAAAGGGGGTCGTACGGGCAGTATGACTTGGAGAAGATGACGACGTCGTGGGCGGAGACGGTGGATTTCACGAAGGACTTGGGCGTGGAGGAGGCGGATCCGAACGCCGCGAGGGCGATGAACGCGGCGGCCGCCGCAGCCACCCCGATCCGCCGGCCCAGCAACGCCACCATCGTGTTTTCCCGCGCCGGTGAGGTCGAGATGCGGAGCGGAGAGTACGGAGATGGGGGAGATTGTTTAGGCGAAGTGGGGGCAGGGCAGCGCACTGGTTTTGACTAGTCTTCTTTCTGAAGCGTACTAGCTTGGGGCCGCCCACGAAAATACGCCACTTAACTTCGGTGGCGTGAAACCTAAGATTACGTCTTCAGTGGCATGGCTTCCGTTTTGGTGTTCTGTCATTCTTTCGAAATCGTCCAGCTTCAGTTTCCCAGATAAATCGACTTGAGGGGCGCGTACCTGAACAAGCTAGAATGCTGAAATTATCAGGGGCTGAACAAGTCTGTTGATTGGTTGGTCACACATCAAGGTACTCTAAACTTCTTGTGTTTTTGAGTTTCTCATTGTTAGATTAGAGTCTAAGAACTCTCTGTAATTTTGGCTGTATATATCCACCATGTGGATATAGTAGGCCGGATTTTATCCCTAATCTAAAAAAAATTGAAATGGTTTGTTACCCATTTTTATTGTTTTAGCTTGCCAAGAATAAGAACATGAACATGAACTATCATTTTTTATAAATGCAATTAAAAATTTATTATCGGCTTTGCTGCTGTTATTTAAAGTACAACAAATCCTAATGGTGATCTTGAACTCTGCTTTTATTCCGGAACTCTACAGCTCGTTCACCAGCTCGGCGACCAGTGTAAGGGCCTTTTCGAGGATTGGCACAAGCTCCTCTGTCTGTGTAGCCCGAATCACCTGCAATTGGAGATCGCTCAGTTACTGCAAATTCCCTTGAAACAAGGAGGATGATAAAATGATGTATGATGATTGAGATATAGCTGCACCTCATTTCTTTCTCCTGTTCGCTGAACATACCCAGGAGATTGTCATACCGACCACCAGCTGCAATGGAGAGCCAACCTATTGCCAAGTATGGCCAGTTCAGGAATCGAGTATCAGTGTCACGGTCTCCAGATCTTTGCTGAGTTTTCCAGATAATAGAGAGTGAATGAATGCATCGATCACCAAAATATTGAGTGAATGAACAAGAACGATGTGCTTTAAGACGATACGATAACTGGTAAGTGGTAGCCCTCTTCAGGACTTTACACCACAACTGAATCCATCAAAACCCTGCCAAGCAACCATCCCCTCGGATCTGTCGCCAACGCTGACGCCTCCCGGACCTCGGCCTCAGCAATTCTCTATGTGCAGAGCCTCGCCCTAGCTGCCGGATTGACATGGAGCAGCTGCTGTTCCTGCTCGACGCCAAGTTCATGGAGGCCGCGCCGCCGTGGCGAGGAAGGCGGCCCTCGTCGCGGCTTCCGCACCATCGAGGTCGCCACCGAGCTCGGTTACCAGACGATTGTACGTTCGAAGCATATCATCGGCATCTCCTGCGGCGGAGAGATCGCGTACTCTAACAGACAGCCGACGAACGGCGGCGGTGCCCGCGGCGAGGGGATGGTCGGCGTCTTGGTTCCCCGACCGGGGGTGGACGGTATTTCATTTACCGTCCACCCCCAAGGGTCGCGGGAGCCGTGGGATCAGCAACGAGCGGCAGGATCCGAGCGGAGGAAGCGAGCTGATGCGTCGTATGGGCGTGTAAGCCCAAGAAGCAGCCCAATTAAATTGGGCCCTGGTTGTTTGTTGCCGAGGCCCGAGGAACAAAGGCCCCTAGCCCAAAATTGCTTCGCGACGGCGCTCCACATCCTCCGGCGGCGGACAGCTTCCGTAGCTCGCTGTTTATCGGCTCAGCTCAGCTGCCAGCATGGACGCTCGGTTCGTTCGTGGACGCTGATGTGTTCCCCGCGACAGAGCTCTGGAGCTAGCTGCTTCGATTTCGCCGTTTTCATGTCGAGTTCGTTCAATGCATTTATCTCAGCAATTTTGAATTGAAGTAAATTTCGCATAATTAATTCCATAATTGTGACGACCCGGATTTTCAAAATCGAGAATCCGAATCTCTGTACCCTTGTGATAGTCCCTGGATCAGTAGCTATCACGTACAGAACTCATCTCAGCATAATATCATATCCATACAATGAACTTAGATTACATAGAAGAGATTTACATCCATACTATTATGGAAATACGAGTAAAGTACAAGCCCGTCGGGCTAAGCGACAAGCGGAAATCCTGCGTAGCGGTAGCTAGGCTTCAATTCTTCATCTTCGATCACACCACAGGCAACTCGAGCGAAGCACACAACCCTTCTTCAAGCATCGATCTTGTAATCCAGTTCTAACCTGCATGCTCACAAACTATCCCCAAGGAGTGGGATAGGTTCACGTCACCATCTGTATGCAAGCTTTAAGTGGCTTAACATCTAAAGGTATAAAAGTAATTCAAGGAAAGGTTGGGGTTTCCTATGCGATAGCAGCAATAATAATCAAGGTATCATCTTCACAAACCATCCCAAATCCCACCTCACATCGCATCACCTTCTCCACACTCGTCTAAGTCGATGCGAGAGCTCCCTCCCCTCGCACCTCACCAACTACGACCGGATCCTGAAAGGAAAGGGAGCAAGCTTCCCTTCTCCCCGTACGTAGCTGCGAACCTTAATCACTCTGTCACTGGCTAAAATCAGAGGGAGGTAGAAGATCCCAAAATATGAGAGGTAACAGTGCAATGGGCAATGTCCATACCGAGGACGCGGCTATACGTATAGATTCTAGACTCTGCAGAGCTTGTACAACTGGACCCACTCGGGCTGCGATCGGTAGCGAACCGACCTGAGACACAACCCACAGCGCAGACCCTAACCGCAACGATGCCCGCCTGCCCTTCCTGTCTCGATCCATCGGCTCGCAATCCAATGCTTCGGAAGCTGTGTCGAACTCTCCCTCGTAGGGCCAGACGGGGCCATAGTCCTTCGGGGAAACGGCCTCTCCCGTTCCCGTACACCATCCACCTGATCTTCTCGCAGTGCAGGCATCGCGCTAGCTAGGAAGGCTGGAACCCGTTCATATGGGTAAGCGGTAAGTACGTGGGGCCCAAAGAGTGGTTACCCCACTCGGTTTCAGACCGGGGTGAGCGTCATCGTCCCAAAGGCGTATCCTCCGAAGAAGAACGCAAGTCGCAGTACCCATCATAGGTACCACCGCCAACTCCTATGCTCCTATCCATCCATGTACCCGCCACAAGTACGGTGTGGGACCCCCTCGAGAGCAGGGGCCTCCCGGCACCTCGGTCAAAGACCGAGTTGTTAAAATATGCTCACCCCCGCCAAGTTTCCCAAAAACACCTTCTCCTGCCGGTTTTATCCCCACACACGCCAAGAATCCTAATCCACAATATATCCCATACACATGCAAGCAGCAGCATATCAATCATATATATAGTAATAGGTAAACAAGGAATCAGGATATATAAATAGGCTATGCATGGCTCAATCATCATCATCATATAAGCAAAGTGCTAGCATTCTACTCAGCAATGCCTAATAGGTCAAAGAGTCAGGATGGGCGTGAACCTGGAGCAAGGTTCTGTATCTGTTCACTTCAGCGTAGTCGACGTCGTCGAAGTAGTCGAAGTAGTCCGAGTCCTCCGGGGATCCTATTAAACGGATAATTAAATAAACAACGGAAACTACTAGCAAATGAACTCCAAATGAGATCCAATAGAAATCCAAATAACATCAAACTCTATTCTATCGTGTTCGTCATGATTTTAGAAAAATACTGAAATTGTTTCATATTTTTCTAAGCTACGGTTGATTTATTATGATTTTCTAAAGTTTAAATCTATTTTCATGATTTATAAATCATTCCCGAAAAAGGAATAAAAGTTAGATCACAAGTTAGCAGCTCGGAGGTGTCAGTCATCGGCTCGGGGTTAGGCCGCGAGTCGAGCAGGTAGAGGCGACGGTCTGGGGTTGATGACATCATCACGGGCTCTGGTGATGTCATCGTTGACTTGGTCAAAGCAGACTCGGTCAACGGTCAAAGGGTCACGACCATGGTCAGAAAGGATCAACGGGTACCGAGCTGTCAGTCAGTGGGTCCAATTAACGGGCCCACGGTCTCACGGGGCATTCGTCGTCTTCGTGTCGATGGCGAAGATGCAGAGCAGGGACGGCGGTGGCACTCCTGCGACGGTGTTGGTTTGGCGGTGACGTCCTGGTGCTTGCTCGGCGGCACGGACGTCGTCGCGGTCGCTGGCGACGGCGGCTCCCTGGCGAGGTCTCGGCTCCTCCTGCTCGCGGTTCGCTTGACGTCAGTGTTGCCACTCTTGGTCTTCTGGGCATTCCATCGAACACATCATGTGCACGTGCGTAGTTGTGGGACAAGAAGGCAGCAGCTCGGCGTCAAGGATGCGGATGGGTTGGTGTCGAAGATTCAAGACATCGTTGGGGTGGTGGTGGCGCTTCTCGCCGGCCACCTGAGGGCAGCATCACGACATCATGGCTTCAAGGCTTCAGCTTTGATTGTTTGCCAAGTTGTGGAAAAGAAATAACAGAGAGAGAGAGGGAGATCGATGGTGGATTAGCAAGGAGTTGGTGTTGGCTCACGGGATGGAGTGCTCCTTGCTTACTTGTTCTAGAAAAGAGGAACGTAGCAAGGCACAAGTAGGAGCATGGAGGCGTGCAGTGCTGGATGCTGCACATCTTTCTTTGCTTGTGTCCTCGGCATGTAGAGAAGTGCAGAGAGATCGAGGGAGCAGCTTGTTTTTGCAAGAAAGAAAGAAAAGAAAGGGGGCGAGCTTCAGCTGCTGCCGGAGGAGAAGAGGTGGCTGCGGTCGTTGATTGGATTGGAGTAGAGAGGAGCATGCGCTAGCTGCGGATTGGTGGCTTTGGTGGAGGAACAGAGGGAGAGATCGAGTGGAGAGGAGGGAAGGCAGAACCGCGGCTGTTGCTTCGGATGAAAGAAAAACAGGACAGGGAGAGAACAGGTGCAGCAGCGGTCAAGGCTGTGGCTTTGGACAGCGGCGATCTCGTTCGTGCGCACGTCGTGGTGGCCGTGGCGGCCTCACGCGTGCCGGCTCTTGCCGGGCCGTGGACATGGCCGGCGGATCGGTCGCTCATCCCTGCTCCACCACTAAGCCATAAAGGGCCAGGAGCGGATAGTGGTCGACCGGCGTGGAGAGGCTTGGCCTCGTGCTGGTGTGCAGGGGAAAACTCGTGGCGCTCGCGACGCGGCCATGGCGAGGCGCGTGCCCGTGCGTGAGTGGCCGGAGCACGACGTGGGGTCCCTGCAAGAACTTGCGGCTCGAAGGCACGCACACAAAGGGAACGGCGGGTTTCATCGGCGGGTTCTTGGCCAGGCCGGACAGCAAGGAGGACTAAGGAAAATAAAGGGCCGTGTTGTGCTCACCGAGGGCTTGCAAAAACATTTCGTCGAACAGGATGTAGGCGAGGCGGCTGCAACGGGCTGAACTTGGCTCGCAGTTTCCGTTCTTGGCACGGCGTGGACGGCGGCTTCTCTGGCTTGGCGGTGTCGTTCTCCCCTGGTTGCAGCTCGCGGTACTACACAGCGTGCACGGTTCGGCGGCTGCGGAGTAGCTCTAGGCTGGCCGTCGTCTTCCGCTCCACTGCTCCACACAGGTGCTTCGCTTCTGCTCCATGGGGCAACACAGATATGGGTGGTGGCTAAAACATCAACGGAGTAGAGAGATTAGTGGTTGGATTAGAAAAAGGAACTGGCGCCGGTGGAATTGCTCGTTCGGTGGTCAAAAATAAATCAAAGAGAGACTTAGCTGGTGCTTAGCGTGAGAAAAATTGGAGGCACAGAAGCTGCTGGTTGCTTCTCTGTTCTTGCGCTAGAAAAAGGATGAGGGAGAGAGCAGCGGCACCAGTTGCTTCGGGTGGAAGAGAAGAACAGGGAGAGAAAGAGAGCAGCTTGCTCTTGCGTTGGAGGAAGGCAAGCAGCCGAAGAGAGAGATGCGGCTGCCAGGCTAGCTTCGTGGACAAGAAGAAAGAACAAGGGAGAGGGAGGAGCTTCTGCAGTGGAGGGCGCTGCTTGCAGAGAGGACAGAAGAGAGGAGAGGGAGAGCAGGTGCGGCGGCGATGGAAGTTGGGGGAGAGATGAGAGGTGTGTGAGATATTTATAGACGGAGGTTAGGGTTAGTTTAGGTGGGCTCTTAGATGGGCCTAGATTTGGACCGAAATTATTATTAGCCCACGAAATAAATCGATAACAATTTATTTCGTAAACTTGATACAAATGAATTAGACTAATTTTCTCGGGACGAATTAATTAGCAAGGAACTAATTCGAGAAGCCGGAAAATAATGTCATAATTCAAAGTAAGCCAGTGAAAAACCAATACAAATGAATTAGGCTATTTCCCGAAATCGAATTAATTCGCAAGAGTTTAATTCGAAGAGTCGAGAAATAAAGTCGTAATTCATGTAAGGATTTTCAAAAAGGGCTTGGGGTTAAACTGCTCGGGGTAGTTAGTGGGGTCGACAGTGTTAGCAGATCAGCAGGCCGATAGGTCGGGTAGGATTAGTTAGCAGGCTAGTCTCGGGGCAAGGTCCAAGTTAGATAGGGTAGATAGATAACTAGCTTTTGATTTATATTTGAAATTAGATTTCAAATATAAACCACACTCAAAACAAGCAATGGAAATTCAAATAAATCCAAATCGCACATGCATGATCATGAAATTATTTTATGCACAATTTAGTTACTAGGAATTTGAGAGAGAGAATTTAACTTAAGTTGTAAATTAATTCATGGCTCACAACAATTCAATCAAAAAATTTTGAAATCCTGATTTATTTGCGGGATGTTACAGTCTCCCCCCCTCACAAGAATCTCGTCCTCGAGATTAAAACTGCACCGGGTGTGGTGGGGGTACTTCGCTTCTTCTTGTCATCGGCTCATTGTTGTCATCTTCAATATAATCTGCTCTTCCAAAGGCCATAGACGATTATCATCGATGGTCACTTAATCCATGTACTCAATTAGTTATCTGTTGATCTGTCTGGCGATTATCCTCAAAATATTCCAAATCTTTGATCAAGGGTAGCTCTTGAATCCTTTTACAACTTATATCCTCATCCAAAGGTGGTAGCATATTCCCGGTGGAGCCTGGTTCCAAGGTTTCATGGGCAATAGCTAGGGATCATAGTCTACCCAAAATCCAACTTTATCTCTTAGGTAACTTCCATCTTAAGCATTATATGGGCTCTTTAACATTTTCTAATAATCACCAAAACTTTATCCTCTTATTCTTAATCCTCTCGGTGACACATGGGTGAATGTCGGGTCTTCTTTCCAGATTGTACCTTCATTCTTGTTCGGTTGGCTTATCTATTCAATCAATACTCCACGTACTGTCTGAATCTTCAATCTTGAGCTTCGTGGGTTGTCGTTGACTCCATATTCCTTTGATATTTCTTAAGCCATTTTAAGGTTCCTTGATCCAAAATAATCTTCTTGATCCCATGTCTGTCTTGAACATGTTGAAGATATAGATTATCCTCATAATCCATAGATATTTCTTAAGGACTTCCAACGAGATAGTTTTGCCACATCTCCATGGCATGCTCTCCAGATGATTAGCTTCATTGCGTAGAACATTCTTCTCGAGTCCATATTTTCATACCAACTTCATGCTTACTTAAATAGTCCATTCGTTGGTTTAGCACATTGGAAAAAGGTTCATCATCACCGTGCTTGCGTTATCCAACGTATCCATTTAGCTTCAAAAATGTTCTATAGGCTTTCTTCCAATTCATGGTGATCTAGTATGTAGAGGGGTCACTTGCATCTTACTCATATCCTTAAGCAGACTCAGGATAGGTGGCGTTTACACTTGTGAATGCCATCGTCTCTTAACCAACTCTCGTAGGGTGTTTATCTCTCTTGCTCATGGATAATTGGGCATTTGTCGGTCCTTGATGTCGATCACAATCCTTGACAAATTCCATTTCCTTGTTCCCATTGATGGCACTCTAGTCTTGTATCTATCCCGGGAAGGTGGATTCTTCTATAGTTGAAGCAACTCTAAAATGGGTAGTGATGCTTGATCTTGGTCAACTCTTGAGTGTAATCCTTAGCAGTCTTCATACTCTTGCTCACTTTATTTTTCCATAGGCTAGGAGGTTCCAACGACTAGGTCTGATATCTCTTGTCCAGTAGTTCTTTGAGTTTCCTTTTTAACTTAGCTCAATAGAATATGTCCCGTAGAAACCTTCTTTACTATTGGGTTTATTCCAGTGTTGTGTCGATTAGGAAATTCGTATCTTAACTCCATTGTGGACCTAGTAATTATCTGAATATCCGTTCACGCGATCTCTTACATCAGGTATTGCTTATGTTGCTTATATTTTCAACAACCCATGACCAGGTGTGGAAACTACCTTATCTCTTGGATGACGACTCATGTGACTCAGCTCGTATCCATCGAGTCTAGACATCCAATCCATATCCAACTTCTTGAATAATACCTGTAGGTTGAGGCACTGTCGACACTAAGGTATAGTCGTCCACATTTTACGAGGCAATTCCTAAGTACCATGATCTTGTATTCTTCAATCATCTTAGAGTCCTTGAAGCATCTGCAACTCCATTCCATGGTTGACGTGTGGTTCTTGCATCACTTCTGGGGTCAACTCGTGGTATACTTATCGGAGATTCTTGAGTCCATATCTTCATCTTAAGCTGGTGGCTTATGGTCATTTATTACCAGGGCGTAGTGTGAAAGCTATAGTACTTAGTCAAAATATCACAACATTGTTGATCCATTCGGAGTACTTTCTCTTCGTCCATATAGTTAGGTATTGACTTCCAAATTACTCTGATCTCCTTTATATGGAATGATCTAGAGTACTCAACTGTTCTTAACCAATTCTATGCTTTCACCACGTGGCACTTGCAACTGAGGTCATGGAAGAGCTCAACATCTTGGCACTTGACTCCGTGCTAGGTAACTTATTCCAATACTCACGTGGTAACCTTATTCCAAAAATCTTGATCTTCGGTGCCAACTGTACATGAAGTACCTCTCTTTGTTGATCACTTGAGTTGATGATGGTTGACTGGCTTGAGCACTCATATCTGCTATGTAAGGCATAGTGGAGGTCTCATCTAAGTGGGATGGCACACAATCTAAAGGTGGAGACTAAGCAAGCATGAAAACAACTACTAAATCAAATCCTACACTCATGATGAAGAACCATAACAATCAAGTAAACTTCATAAGAAGCATGCACTCAATCATTGAGAACACTAGACGGAAAAACTACTTCGTGGCTCAACCAAATAGGGTGGACTCTACTTTGAGGGGTTATGATCTTCTCGTCAACGTCCTTGGCAGCTTCTGTCTTATCTTGATTGGGTCGCGAGAGAATTTGCATCGGCGTAGGTAAGATAGAAGATTTTCAAGGCAAGAGAGGTAGAATCAAAATAGATCAGGGGGTATATATAAAATAGAGCGTTTAGAATGTTCTAAAGCTAACGATCAGTCTAAGATAGCGTGCTACGGTCAAGTATGGCTCTGATACCAACTGTGACGACCCGGATTTTCAAAATCGAGAATCCGAATCTCTGTACCCTTGTGATAGTCCCTGGATCAGTAGCTATCACGTACAGAACTCATCTCAGCATAATATCATATCCATACAATGAACTTAGATTACATAGAAGAGATTTACATCCATACTATTATGGAAATACGAGTAAAGTACAAGCCCGTCGGGCTAAGCGACAAGCGGAAATCCTGCGTAGCGGTAGCTAGGCTTCAATTCTTCATCTTCGATCACACCACAGGCAACTCGAGCGAAGCACACAACCCTTCTTCAAGCATCGATCTTGTAATCCAGTTCTAACCTGCATGCTCACAAACTATCCCCAAGGAGTGGGATAGGTTCACGTCACCATCTGTATGCAAGCTTTAAGTGGCTTAACATCTAAAGGTATAAAAGTAATTCAAGGAAAGGTTGGGGTTTCCTATGCGATAGCAGCAATAATAATCAAGGTATCATCTTCACAAACCATCCCAAATCCCACCTCACATCGCATCACCTTCTCCACACTCGTCTAAGTCGATGCGAGAGCTCCCTCCCCTCGCACCTCACCAACTACGACCGGATCCTGAAAGGAAAGGGAGCAAGCTTCCCTTCTCCCCGTACGTAGCTGCGAACCTTAATCACTCTGTCACTGGCTAAAATCAGAGGGAGGTAGAAGATCCCAAAATATGAGAGGTAACAGTGCAATGGGCAATGTCCATACCGAGGACGCGGCTATACGTATAGATTCTAGACTCTGCAGAGCTTGTACAACTGGACCCACTCGGGCTGCGATCGGTAGCGAACCGACCTGAGACACAACCCACAGCGCAGACCCTAACCGCAACGATGCCCGCCTGCCCTTCCTGTCTCGATCCATCGGCTCGCAATCCAATGCTTCGGAAGCTGTGTCGAACTCTCCCTCGTAGGGCCAGACGGGGCCATAGTCCTTCGGGGAAACGGCCTCTCCCGTTCCCGTACACCATCCACCTGATCTTCTCGCAGTGCAGGCATCGCGCTAGCTAGGAAGGCTGGAACCCGTTCATATGGGTAAGCGGTAAGTACGTGGGGCCCAAAGAGTGGTTACCCCACTCGGTTTCAGACCGGGGTGAGCGTCATCGTCCCAAAGGCGTATCCTCCGAAGAAGAACGCAAGTCGCAGTACCCATCATAGGTACCACCGCCAACTCCTATGCTCCTATCCATCCATGTACCCGCCACAAGTACGGTGTGGGACCCCCTCGAGAGCAGGGGCCTCCCGGCACCTCGGTCAAAGACCGAGTTGTTAAAATATGCTCACCCCCGCCAAGTTTCCCAAAAACACCTTCTCCTGCCGGTTTTATCCCCACACACGCCAAGAATCCTAATCCACAATATATCCCATACACATGCAAGCAGCAGCATATCAATCATATATATAGTAATAGGTAAACAAGGAATCAGGATATATAAATAGGCTATGCATGGCTCAATCATCATCATCATATAAGCAAAGTGCTAGCATTCTACTCAGCAATGCCTAATAGGTCAAAGAGTCAGGATGGGCGTGAACCTGGAGCAAGGTTCTGTATCTGTTCACTTCAGCGTAGTCGACGTCGTCGAAGTAGTCGAAGTAGTCCGAGTCCTCCGGGGATCCTATTAAACGGATAATTAAATAAACAACGGAAACTACTAGCAAATGAACTCCAAATGAGATCCAATAGAAATCCAAATAACATCAAACTCTATTCTATCGTGTTCGTCATGATTTTAGAAAAATACTGAAATTGTTTCATATTTTTCTAAGCTACGGTTGATTTATTATGATTTTCTAAAGTTTAAATCTATTTTCATGATTTATAAATCATTCCCGAAAAAGGAATAAAAGTTAGATCACAAGTTAGCAGCTCGGAGGTGTCAGTCATCGGCTCGGGGTTAGACCGCGAGTCGAGCAGGTAGAGGCGACGGTCTGGGGTTGATGACATCATCACGGGCTCTGGTGATGTCATCGTTGACTTGGTCAAAGCAGACTCGGTCAACGGTCAAAGGGTCACGACCATGGTCAGAAAGGATCAACGGGTACCGAGCTGTCAGTCAGTGGGTCCAATTAACGGGCCCACGGTCTCACGGGGCATTCGTCGTCTTCGTGTCGATGGCGAAGATGCAGAGCAGGGACGGCGGTGGCACTCCTGCGACGGTGTTGGTTTGGCGGTGACGTCCTGGTGCTTGCTCGGCGGCACGGACGTCGTCGCGGTCGCTGGCGACGGCGGCTCCCTGGCGAGGTCTCGGCTCCTCCTGCTCGCGGTTCGCTTGACGTCAGTGTTGCCACTCTTGGTCTTCTGGGCATTCCATCGAACACATCATGTGCACGTGCGTAGTTGTGGGACAAGAAGGCAGCAGCTCGGCGTCAAGGATGCGGATGGGTTGGTGTCGAAGATTCAAGACATCGTTGGGGTGGTGGTGGCGCTTCTCGCCGGCCACCTGAGGGCAGCATCACGACATCATGGCTTCAAGGCTTCAGCTTTGATTGTTTGCCAAGTTGTGGAAAAGAAATAACAGAGAGAGAGAGGGAGATCGATGGTGGATTAGCAAGGAGTTGGTGTTGGCTCACGGGATGGAGTGCTCCTTGCTTACTTGTTCTAGAAAAGAGGAACGTAGCAAGGCACAAGTAGGAGCATGGAGGCGTGCAGTGCTGGATGCTGCACATCTTTCTTTGCTTGTGTCCTCGGCATGTAGAGAAGTGCAGAGAGATCGAGGGAGCAGCTTGTTTTTGCAAGAAAGAAAGAAAAGAAAGGGGGCGAGCTTCAGCTGCTGCCGGAGGAGAAGAGGTGGCTGCGGTCGTTGATTGGATTGGAGTAGAGAGGAGCATGCGCTAGCTGCGGATTGGTGGCTTTGGTGGAGGAACAGAGGGAGAGATCGAGTGGAGAGGAGGGAAGGCAGAACCGCGGCTGTTGCTTCGGATGAAAGAAAAACAGGACAGGGAGAGAACAGGTGCAGCAGCGGTCAAGGCTGTGGCTTTGGACAGCGGCGATCTCGTTCGTGCGCACGTCGTGGTGGCCGTGGCGGCCTCACGCGTGCCGGCTCTTGCCGGGCCGTGGACATGGCCGGCGGATCGGTCGCTCATCCCTGCTCCACCACTAAGCCATAAAGGGCCAGGAGCGGATAGTGGTCGACCGGCGTGGAGAGGCTTGGCCTCGTGCTGGTGTGCAGGGGAAAACTCGTGGCGCTCGCGACGCGGCCATGGCGAGGCGCGTGCCCGTGCGTGAGTGGCCGGAGCACGACGTGGGGTCCCTGCAAGAACTTGCGGCTCGAAGGCACGCACACAAAGGGAACGGCGGGTTTCATCGGCGGGTTCTTGGCCAGGCCGGACAGCAAGGAGGACTAAGGAAAATAAAGGGCCGTGTTGTGCTCACCGAGGGCTTGCAAAAACATTTCGTCGAACAGGATGTAGGCGAGGCGGCTGCAACGGGCTGAACTTGGCTCGCAGTTTCCGTTCTTGGCACGGCGTGGACGGCGGCTTCTCTGGCTTGGCGGTGTCGTTCTCCCCTGGTTGCAGCTCGCGGTACTACACAGCGTGCACGGTTCGGCGGCTGCGGAGTAGCTCTAGGCTGGCCGTCGTCTTCCGCTCCACTGCTCCACACAGGTGCTTCGCTTCTGCTCCATGGGGCAACACAGATATGGGTGGTGGCTAAAACATCAACGGAGTAGAGAGATTAGTGGTTGGATTAGAAAAAGGAACTGGCGCCGGTGGAATTGCTCGTTCGGTGGTCAAAAATAAATCAAAGAGAGACTTAGCTGGTGCTTAGCGTGAGAAAAATTGGAGGCACAGAAGCTGCTGGTTGCTTCTCTGTTCTTGCGCTAGAAAAAGGATGAGGGAGAGAGCAGCGGCACCAGTTGCTTCGGGTGGAAGAGAAGAACAGGGAGAGAAAGAGAGCAGCTTGCTCTTGCGTTGGAGGAAGGCAAGCAGCCGAAGAGAGAGATGCGGCTGCCAGGCTAGCTTCGTGGACAAGAAGAAAGAACAAGGGAGAGGGAGGAGCTTCTGCAGTGGAGGGCGCTGCTTGCAGAGAGGACAGAAGAGAGGAGAGGGAGAGCAGGTGCGGCGGCGATGGAAGTTGGGGGAGAGATGAGAGGTGTGTGAGATATTTATAGACGGAGGTTAGGGTTAGTTTAGGTGGGCTCTTAGATGGGCCTAGATTTGGACCGAAATTATTATTAGCCCACGAAATAAATCGATAACAATTTATTTCGTAAACTTGATACAAATGAATTAGACTAATTTTCTCGGGACGAATTAATTAGCAAGGAACTAATTCGAGAAGCCGGAAAATAATGTCATAATTCAAAGTAAGCCAGTGAAAAACCAATACAAATGAATTAGGCTATTTCCCGAAATCGAATTAATTCGCAAGAGTTTAATTCGAAGAGTCGAGAAATAAAGTCGTAATTCATGTAAGGATTTTCAAAAAGGGCTTGGGGTTAAACTGCTCGGGGTAGTTAGTGGGGTCGACAGTGTTAGCAGATCAGCAGGCCGATAGGTCGGGTAGGATTAGTTAGCAGGCTAGTCTCGGGGCAAGGTCCAAGTTAGATAGGGTAGATAGATAACTAGCTTTTGATTTATATTTGAAATTAGATTTCAAATATAAACCACACTCAAAACAAGCAATGGAAATTCAAATAAATCCAAATCGCACATGCATGATCATGAAATTATTTTATGCACAATTTAGTTACTAGGAATTTGAGAGAGAGAATTTAACTTAAGTTGTAAATTAATTCATGGCTCACAACAATTCAATCAAAAATTTTGAAATCCTGATTTATTTGCGGGATGTTACAATAATAGTGGGACTGTGCGAGCGAACAGCAGCGACATATTTGCTCAAGTTAAACTCTGCCTCTGTCTTTTTTTTTTTTTTTGAAATAACAAGGCAGGAGAGCTGCTTGTTGTATTGATTAGAAAGGGAAAGCCTAGACAGGCTCAAAACTAGTACTGTTAGTGCTTAGCCTCTGTCTAGAGTAGCTAAATAGCTATACTAGTTTGTCTTAAACATTGTATAAATTTAAAGATGAAGCGAATAGCTGATAGCAGCAACGGCAAACTATAAACTATCTTACTTTTTGAAAGAAAATTTGCTAGCTCTCATCTCCTTTTCTTCCATGCGATTGGGTTGGGTTCCAAGACAAGAGAGGCGTAGATGAGCTCGTTCCACGCATCCGGCACGCCAGGGAGGCACCAGTGGCTGCAATCCTGCTTCCTCTTGGAGACACCCCCTGCCTTGCCGTACACCGACGGGTGCCCGTCCCTGCGGAAGTTGGTCAGCTTGGTCACGTTCAGCAGCCGCACCGGGAACCGCATCCGGCCGATGGCCTCCTCCACGATCCTCATCTTCAGAGGGTAGCTGTCGATGATGGCGCCTCTGAACGTCGGCTCCGTCTCGCCGTTGCATGATCCGCCGGAATCCCAGTCGCCTCCCCTGCATAACAAGCTCATGTGAGATTCTTCTCCTGCAGACAGAACATCAGCTTGAACTTCAAAGTTGGCCTGCAAAGTTGGATGGTTTCAAATGAGTGGAAGGAGAGTGACTGGAAGGGTGATGAGTACTATGAGTACACTCAAGTATGCTTGGAAAATAGTACATGGTGGAGATCACTAAAGTGGGTAGTAGATTCATTGAGGCCACTCTACTTGGTGCTGCGATATGCAGATACGCAGAGAAATTGCACACTTTCTGGCTTCAAGCCAAGAATGATGGCTGCCATACATGCAATGGAAGCTCACCTTGGTCAGGGATCAGCGCAATTTCGTCGGTTCATGAGTAAAGTGTCTCAGAGGGTCCGCAATATGGAAACAAATACTCTCATGATTGCAGGTACAAAGAGAAACTAAAGTTCAATGTTGCTACCCACTTTGTTTCAATGCTTCCAGAAATTTTAATTTTTTTCTACCTTTCTCATGCAGCTGCTGTTCTTGATCCTGAGACTCATTATACATACAATTTCAGCAACAATCCAGAATATGCTGAAGCATTAACTGATGCAATAGAGAAGATGGCAGAGACACCGGAAGATGCTGTCCAGGCAATCCAAGAGATAGGATTCTTTCGAGAGTGCCATGGGAGGTTCAATCGGCCTACTGCACGTGCTGGAGCATTATCCATGTCCCCAAGTAAGTCTTGAATAATCTCATCTTAGTTGTGATCTTGAATCCATGTCTGGTTTATAAATTTTTCTTTGATGCCCAATTCTGTCCCCCAAGTAAGTCTTGAATAATCTCATCCTGATTGTGATCTTGAATCTATGGCTGGTTTATAAATTCTTTGATACCCCATTCTGTCATGCATTGTTTGATATCCCATACTAGTTTGTAGTTGATATATTTATTCGTTCCATTGCTTGCAGCTGACTGGTGGTTTCAATTTGGTGGTGAAGTGCCTACCCTGCAAAAGTACGCCTTGCGCATTGTTTCACAATGTGTCTCTTCTAGCGGATGTGAGCGGAATTGGAGTACTTTCGCATTGGTTCATACAAAGATTAGGAACAAGCTGAGCTATGACAAACTACACAAGCTGGTCTATGTCCATTATAACTTGAAGGAGCGTATCCAAGAGAAGACTGTACAGCACCAGAAGGAAGTTGATCCCTGTTCTATGATGTTGGATGCTGCACTGTTTGATGAGACAAATCCGATATGGGATTGGCTTGACAAATCTATGAGTGGTGTAGGCCCCAATTTAGATGACCTCTATCCAAGCCGGCTGGATAAGCCTGCACGTGGAAGGAAAGGGAAGAGGGTGAGAGTGGAGGAAGAGGAAGAGATTGACTTTCTGGACAGCGAAACTGGAGATGAAGAGGATGAATACGAGGATCCCTTCTCTGATGATGAAAGTGCAAGAGTCAATTCTGGTGATGATGGCAATGATGATGAGCTTGTAGAAACCTCACCAATGGCTGAAGAAAATATCGAAGCTCCTGATGGCCGCAGTAGATCTGGAAGACCCCTGAAGAAGAAGAGGGTCCATTCCCTCTACTAGAGAGTAGCATGACTACTCTGTCAAGGTACAGCTTCTATTCATATCCTGTTCATATCCCTACTGATACTGTGAAAACTGTTCAGATTTATATAAGAGCATCTATGGTCCTGTATTTGGCTTGTGCACGATCTACTAAAAATGGTCTTGTTTTATTTAATGAATGTTGCTCAGGTACAGTCCAGCAGTTCTGGAGAAATTTTTTTGGGTGTATACATGGTGGTGGTTGGATGCCATGGAACACAAACAGTGCCAGTGGCAATTGACATGCTAACTGACATAGGTCCTTTTGGGTAACACATGTACTGGTGTATGTATGGTTGGCTGGATTGTAACTGTTTTGAACTTTGCAATAGCTTTGAAGGAGTGATAAACTATACTCCTAGGAACTTGGGAGTGTCTCCTAAATGCTTTGGTGTAATTATTTTGGACTGTGGACTATTTGTGGTCGATTGAACTCATGGGGACATGGCCCTTTAAATACCATCTCTGGTTATGATGCTGTTATGCTCTACTGGACTGTTAAATTTGTGTTAACTGAACTGTATAAATGAGAGATGTAGCTTTATAATCGTTCTTATCTTTTGATGCTTGAAATATATATTTTTACATTTTTATCAAAATTTCGGTCAAAATTCGGAAAATTTCGGTCAAAATTCGGCCAAATTTTGAATTGTTTGACTGGTCAACTTCCTCGGTTCCCGGTCCGAAATTTCCGAAATTTCCGAATTTCGCCCATTTCGGTGGGCTCCGAATTTTTTTGCCTTTTGAATCCCAAATCCTTGAACAGAACCAGCCGGTTCGTCACCTGAAATGTGCAGTGGAGTATCCTCGGTAGAAGACGACGCTTCTCGCCGGGTCCATGTTCTTGTCGATCCAGCGAGCCCATGTCCTGAGTGCTCGTCTGTAAGCCTCAGTCGAGTCGAATTGGGGGTACAACGTGTTGCCTTCTTTGTAGTAGTTCTTTCTGCAGACATTGTTCAAAAAACAAGAGTAAGCAGAGGCTCTGGTTCGTCTGGAACAAGCTGCAGAAAAAAATGGCAGAGCCAATCGATGAGGCCGTACGCACCCCCTCGCTGTCTTGCCGTGCGTCCACCAGTGACCGGTGTTGAAGACGAGCACGTCGGCCTTCTTCCACCGGTTGGCCGTCTTGTCAATGCGGTCGATCTGGAGGATCGGGTTGGAGTTCCTCTGCCGGTTGAAGCGTACCCCTTCGCGGACCAGGAAATGCGACCGCACGAACTCCACGGTGCAGTCGTAATCCTACGGTTTGTTCAGGCATCGCACTGGACGAGCTCACATCATCTTCCATTTGACATTTAATTTGCAGGCCATTACAATTACAAGATAAGAGCTGCTGCTCAGATGAGTTATAATGGGTTACCACGAACTTGAAGACGAAGTAGCCTCGGCCCTTGCTGATCCTGTACCCGTGCGTCTCGAACATCCGGGCCTTGTCCGGCAGCGCCTCCCGCAGGACGCAGAGCAAGGACTCGAACTGGTTCCGGTTCATGGAGTCGCCGACCAGCATCAGCCGCTTGCCGCGCAGCCTCGCCAGGAAGTCCGTCGCGTTGAACCTACGGACCTAGCGCGCGAATCAGCGAACGTTTTGGGCACCGGTGAGGCGACGATGAATTAATGCGATGTTGCTGTGGTGGGTGGCCGGTGGCGGCAAGGTGGGTACCTGGGGAGGCTGCAGTGGCGCGGCGCCCAGCGCCACCGCGTGTACCCGCCGTCCGGCCGGCCGTTCGCCGCGCAGGAGTACGCCTCGTCCACGTACGGGCACGTCGCCGGCGCGTACAGCGGCCGCGCCGCCTCGTCCCGCACCCACTCCCCGTCGTACACGTCGCACCGTCCGGTTTCTGTTTCGCCGCCCTTGTCGCCGTCTGTCGTGGTCTCGGGTGGCGGTGGTGGAGAGGGCGACGGCCGCCGCGGTGGAGGGGGAGACGGCGGCGGCGGAGGAGGAGAATGTGGAGTCTGCATCGGAGGCGGCGGCGGCGGGGAAGGTGAAGTCTCTGTTGTCATCGTCGGCGGCGGAGCCGTGTGTGTCTGTAGGGACGGGAGCCAGCTGATGCGGTGGAGGGAGAGCGCCCGCGGGGAGGAGCGGAGGAGGAGGGGGAGCGCGAGCGGGAGGATGAAGGGGACGGAGAGGAAGGCGGCGACGAGCGGGGCGGCAAGGCGCCACGAGAGCCGCGGCACGGGCGGCATGACCTAATGACCGGAGCGGCGTAACGGTGGCGGGTCTCTCCGGCCGGCGACGGACGATGACGCATTGAGGCGGACGGGTTTGGATCCGGCGGGCGAGAGTGGTGGCGCGAGATGCGCGCGCGGCGGTTTGACTCTGGCCTTTTTTTTTTAGAATGACTCTGGGCTTCTTTTTTTTTTGAGAATGACTCTGGCCGTTTTTTTTAGAAGGATTAAGTCCTTTGAACCCCCCTCATGTGTTGGCCAGGTTCGGTTTTCCCCCTCTTTGTCCGAAACCGGGTATTCAAGGTCCCTCATCTCCCAAACCCGATCGTTTTTTCATCCCGCGGCTGTTTTCCTAGTGGTTTTGGGCGACGTGGCGCCACATCAGCTTGGTCCACGTGGACACGGAGCTGACTCAGCCGGCCCTCTCTGCCTATCGCCTCCCTCAAGAACTCCGGCGCCGTCCAACCTCGAGCAGGAGGCCTCGACCTCGGGCGCATCGAGCGTGGAGGAGATCCGCGTGTGCGGGGAAGTAAGCTCGGGGCGCAGGGACTGTCTTCTCAATCTTCTTCTTTCTCCGCGGCTCCTCTCCCTCCTCTCATTTTCACACTGCCGCCGCCCAGTAATTCTGTTAAGTTCTTTCTTCTCCACGAAGCAAACCAGCGCGAGCAGCTTCCCCTTCTCTATCAAGCAAACTAGCAGGCCATCGCTCGATCCCTTCTTCTCCACACACTAGCGTTGCTTTATGTCCTTCAAGCCAAGCACGTATGCTCCTCGATTTGAGCATTGAAAGGTCCAAATCCAACTCTCTAATTTGCTTCTTCTTTCTAATCTGAGCAGACTACTAGCTCCATGTCATCTCTTTTCTTGAAATTTTAGAGTAATCGGTGAGCCGGAACAGCAATCAGCTAGCCTCGTGCTCCCTCACGCTATCCCCACCTCTTAAGTTCAACACCAATTGTTGCCAAAATCCAACAGCGCCACCACGGCCTTTCCGCTGCACGCACGCCCGCGTGAGCCTCGGCTTGGGCACCACCAACAGGCCGGGTCGCCGCCTCGCGTCCGTGCCGCGCCCGCTACGGAGTTCGACATCATGTGCACGCACCCCATGTTCGGCCCGGAGTCGGCGCGCGACGGCTGGGCGAGGCTCCCCTTTGTCTACGACGAGGTCCGCTTCGGTGGCTGCTGCCGCCACGCCGACGGATTCCTCGAAATCTTCGCCCGCGAGGGGTGCCAGATGGTGGAGATGCCCTCCGCAGAGCACGACGCGCACGCCGCCGGGACGTAGTTCCCGACGCACATGATGGGGAGGATGCTAACGGCGTTGGAGCTCCGGCCGACGCCGTTGGACAAGGGGGCGAGGGAGAGGGCATGTGGGAGGGAGGCGCACCTGGTAGAAGGCAAGGGCGCCATGGGCGGGAAGGGAGCGGAGGGGAGGAGCCGCCGCGCCGGGTAGCCGGACCGGAGGTCTTTTAACAGACGACTGAGTCAGCTCCGTATCCACATAGACCGAGCTGACGTTGCTCAAAATCGCTAGTATAACCGCTAGTAAAACAACCGAGGGTGGAGAAACGAACGGGTTTGGGAGATGAGGGACCTTGAATACACGGTTTCGGATAGAGAGGGGGAAAACCGAACATGGCCAATACATGAGGGGGGTTAAAAGGACTTAATCCTTTTTAGAATGACTCTGGGCTTGCGTTGGGCCAGCCAGCAGTGGTTTGTGAGAGCTTGTGGGCCGTTGTTGAGCGCTGCATCATGGGCTGTGGCCTGTGGGCCGTAGCGTGGCCCACAGGTAAGGTTTTTGCGACGTCCGGGGTTTGTTTGACTCGGACTAAAAAACAAAGTGTGGAAATGGCTCGGAACAGTACAGTGTAGCACAACGTCGTAGATTGTGCTCAAAAAAAAAAGAAGAAGAAGAAGAAGAAGAAGAAGCACAACGTCGTAGACGGGGGTCGTTGCCACTGAATCGTCCACTTGCTCAGCTTATTCTTCTCGTTTGTACTACAGAGTGCGACTGAAACATCCTCGGGAAAGTGGATCCAGTAATTTTCTTTATGCAGAGTGCGAAAAATCCCAATTTAGGTACTCGTCCAGCATCCATACAGTACATGGAAATTTTCTTTACGACCACGACGTGAACAGGACCATACGTATCCGTTCAGGACCCCGTCCGGCACTCGTGGCCGCTGCTCGCTCGTCGCCCGTCGCTTTCCACTCCGTGCTCCTCTCACGAGCGCACGGGCGCATGATAGTCGCGACGCTTCTGACTTCTCCACCGCCCGTCGTCATCTCCCGACACGAACGCCCGCGCACCGACCGAAACCACCACCGACCCCGCCGCGCCGAAGCCAAACCAACCCGGCACACCACTCCGCGAACCCGTGCTGTCTCCGCGACGCAAGCACACGAAGCCCCGGCCACCAAAGACCACCCGCCGGCTCAGACGTCGATCCGGCAACCGCACCGCCACCGCCCACCGCCCACCGTCAGGCACAGCGCCACACTGCACAGCAGTCGCGGTCGCAGCTGGACCCGTCCCCCGTCCTGCCGTCCTGGCACCGAACCGAACCAGGCCGAGTCCACGCTGTCACGCCCGGGCCCAGCTCCGTCCCCCCCGCGCCGCGCCGCGCCGTGCCGTGCCGCCAGGGTGGCGCTCGCGCGCGTACGAGTACGACCTGGGCGGCACCCGGAGTTGGACTTTGTCCGCGCTCTCTCGCATCCGGGGCGTACCCTCCTCTCGCTCGCAGCCCCCGTCGCTCTCTAGGAGTTGTTTTTGGAGTTGCCGGTGGGCGCCGGGGCGGTGGCCGACCTTCTATGATCGGTGCGTGGACTGTCCCAACCCCTCGCGCCACCTTTCGGCGCGATCACATTTTTTTTTCTACCTCTGTTGGAGTAGATGGGTGTGATGGGTGGCTCCGAGCCGCCAAACAGCTCAGCGGGACATGGGGCGCTAAAAGCCACGCATTATGGTGTGCGAAAGCCCCTTGACATTTTGTTTCCTTAGGCACTTTTGGTACGAACATCTGTGTGCGTCGGCACGGCCGCATGGCCAAACTGGCAACGGCGAGCAAAACCTTTCCACGTCTGCATTTCTTCTATAAATGAAATAACTAATGCTTCGACTATGAAAAAAAAGGGGTTTGAAATCACTTAGTATGGCGGTCGAGTCGCGATTAGTGGTCTCATACTCATGCTCTTATGGAACAAGCAATTTACGTATACCAATTAGTACACGGGCTCCGGTTGCGGTGAGGTGCATGTGCGCATTTTTTTTCTCTTAACATGTAGTTTTTCCAAAAGTGGAGTTGTAATAAGTGTCGTGAATTCATATTTTTTTCATACGGATTCCGGTAATGGTTAAACTGATTCAAACTATCTCGCGCGCCATGTTTCATATATACACGCGGAAACGCATACGGTGGTACAACAACACCAGATTTGAACAACTCTTACTCCAAAATCCAAATGTGCCGTGGAATTCAAACCCTTTACGAATTATCATCTCGTTGAAAGCGACAGTGCCTCCCATTTCTTCGTTTATTTATCATATCATCAAGCAGGGCGCTACAACCTTCTTCAGACTTTCACGAACATTTTGCCCTTGGCCCCTATCATTTTCAGCAACCTTTCGATCTCTCTCTTTATCGAGCTCCCCTTTTTCCTCCCAAATTATGCAGATCTAGCTGTACCACCACGTCGTCCTCTACGCCGTTACCATCAGGCCAATATATCCACCTGTACACGACGGGCCGTTTCCCCAGCTCATCAGAACGAGAAGCTAGCCACGACAGAATAACGGCGCTCAGAGAAGAAATTCCGTCCAAAAATATAAATAGCGCAAACTCCCAAACACCCCCTCCACCTCCTCTGTCTCTGCTCTGTCCTCCTCCCCCCTCCTCGTCGTCCTCCTCCTCCGCCATAGTGGCGAGCACGCCACCAGCCACGCCTCGCGCCTCGCCTCCAATCATTCGCCTCCTCACACCCAACCTCTCCCCTCCGCCCCGTTTAGCAGGGTGATTAACGGATCATTAGTTAATCCGGAGGCTTCGCCTGCCCTTCGCGGCCTCGTCCGCCCCCCGCTAACGCCAGCCCGGGCGCGCGCTAACGGCAGCAGCGACAGCAACCCCGCTGGCTAGCTAGTCTTCCCCACGATTCGACGCCGCCACCGCCCCCCCGGCCCAGGTGCGTGGCGACCAAATCCTCCATTTCGGCTATTTTTTTAGGGAATGATGAGGGGAGGGAGGGGCGCGGGATTTGTATAATGGTGCCCGCGGCGGGGGTGGTTAAGTTGGTCCCTCTGATCGGGGCTTTGGCTTCGGGCGATCTGAGGTCGGGACCATGGCCACGCCGGGGTCAGCGATCAAGGTACGCGGGGGTCTGTGGTCGGCCGGCCTGGGTGCGTGTGCGTCGGATCTGGGCTGCGGGAATTCTCTGAGATTTTGGGATTTGGTGTGGTGCTGACTGGGTTAGTGGGTTCTGGATGGATGGGCTTTTAGCGTGATGTGGTGGGGAAATTTTTGCTGGGTTGATTTTTTGGTGGCGGATTGGGATCTGGCCGTTTGACATTTGGCAGGAGAATGGCTGTTTTGTGCGATCAGATCAGTGTCATTGGAATGAGCTGCTGTTTGAGGACTAGTCTTCCGGGAGCAGTGTTTTTTTGCTTTTTTTTTTGTTGATGGGCGCGAGGTGGATCTGGGTGGCCGGAATTCGGTTCAATTTATGCTTGTTCATCTGCCACTTGATGGCTCCGTGCTGATCCCGATGCTGGGTTGCTGCCCTGGAAGTCATTGTATTTGGCCCGCAGTTGGATTGTTTTGGAAGCTACTCCCTCCATATCAGTTTTAGAGGTCGTTTAGGACATAATTGTGCATACCAAGGTGTCATTAATTAGGGTAATTTTTCCATGTTTGCCCACATTAAATAGGCAGAGGGTCCATTCCAAGCACAAACATGCAGAAAGATCGATTGGTTAGCCTAGTCATTGCCAAGACTCGAGGTCTCAGGCTCGATTCTGAACGGGCACAACTTTTTTGCATTTAACGTCATAGTAGGGGTAAGCCCGTCCAATTTTTTGGTCCCAGGGAGAAACGACCTCTAATGTGCAACTTCGATCGGTTTCCAGAACGACTTCTAAAATTGATATGGAGGGAGTATATAAGTTTTGTGTGTGGAGCATTGGAGTCATGAAAGCCCATTAGCTTTTTGGATGTAGTGAGCTGGATGTGGATGTTTGTTGGATCCTAGGATGTCAGGTGTACTCAATCGGATTTTGGATCGAAGTTGCACATGAAACAACACAGTTCTTTGGTTCAGCCCTTTATTGAGGCACTGATCAAATTTGACAGCTGGTACCGTGGTGAAATGGAAAGTGGGAACTCATTTGAGCAGTTTCATAACATGCTGGAAATGTGTCAAGCTGTTGTCTATTCTGTGGATACAGGAGTTTGACTCTGCAAATGATGTGACGCTGTCTGTAATTTAGTGAATTAGCTGGTCGTTGCATCATACTTGGACACAAGCAATTCATTTGAATGGTTGGAGCTGGGTGATACTGTATTTGATTGAACCTTAGATATGGCCTGGATGTTAGCTTGCTCTATGTCATGCCAACTCCTTAGTTTGTGCCTTTGTGGATGTTGGGTGTGTGTTGTTTGAGCCGCAATCATTATACAGGAGCAGGCCAAAGGTCATGGAATTACTAGACATTCTAATGATTTGGTATTGCGTTCCTATCATTGGGCTTTTTTTGAATAGGAAACCTTTGTATGCAGTGTTCGAAAACAGATAATGTGATTCATCCTATTTTGTATTTGTCAGTAGCCACGTCTATCATTTTTTGGGGGATGGTCTTTATTGATGTTCTTGTTTAAAGATATATTTATGCGGGCTTCTTGCTTTTGAGTTCCAAAACTTGCACTGTTGCAAATGGAATAACAGTTCATATAATATTTTTTTCTGTTTCAGCACACCTTTTCTTCTCTCTTGAAGCAAAAACCACCAAAGACTAGCCCAACAAAGCCTAGGGGTGCTATGGCTGTTTCAATGAGGGAGGTGGATCCTGTTTTTCAAGGGGCAGGTCAAAAAGAGTATCCTTCAGTTTCTGGTTTTCTATTGGCCATAATATCTGCGCCTATACCTTTGTGTTGTTTGATTCCGAGAATTTCATGTGCCATCATTCATCTCATAATATTTCTATTATTGTTCCAAAAGAGTAGTTGTTCCTGCCCATCATATACCCAGTAGAAGATTCTTAGAACACTTGAAGGTCAACCGCCATTCCACCAATTTCCACAGACTTGAAGTCCATGGGAAACCTTTGTGATAATAAGTGGAGAAATCAGATTATCATGGTGTTGCAGTACTTACTTTAATCCTATTTGTTTATTTCTGCACTATTATCCTTAACAACGATAAGTGGATTGGAAATATGGCGGATTGAAAAGTTACAGGCTGTTCCTGTCCCCAAGGAAACATATGGGAGATTTTTCACAGGTGATTCGTACACAATACTGAAGGTACTTACCTTTGCTCATGTTATTAGTGTACCAATTCCAGTATTAGGTTTTTCTTCTTAATATAATGATACACAGCTCTCCTGCGTGTTCAAGAAAAAAAAAAATTCCGGTATTTGGTTCTATGGGAAAAATTGTGTTTTCAGCTGCCTGATGTGAGCAGTACGATTGTTCACGTTGTTTACACCTTAACTCCAAATATCATTAACTCTTGACTTCCCCTGTTCACGTGCTTATGAAATCATGCATCCTTGATACTAGAAGGGATTGTTTTTTTATAATGCAGCTGACAATTCCAGTATATTGTTTATGTTGCATAAAAACAATGATATTCTGCTTATATTGCACAGATGCTCATATTACAGTTATATGCTTAGATTGATATTTATCAGGGTGTAATCCTGATTGCTTTTAATAGCTATTTGAATCTTTGGACAGACAACTGCCCTTAAAAATGGTTCCTTTCGGCATGATATCCATTATTGGCTTGGCAAAGATACCAGTCAGGTTTGCTTTCACATTATAACTTCATTTCATTTTCTGGTAGTGCACCTAACGAACAAGAAGATTTACAATTTGCATTGTAATTAATATATAGGATGAAGCTGGTACAGCTGCAATCAAGACTGTCGAATTGGATGCTGCTCTTGGTGGACGTGCTGTCCAATACCGTGAAGTACAGGGAAATGAGACTGAGAAATTTCTTTCATATTTTAAACCTTGTATTATACCAGAGGAAGGTGGGGTCGCATCTGGTTTCAGGCATGCTGAAGTCAATGAGAGGGAGCATAAAACACGATTATTTGTCTGCAGAGGAAAGCATACAGTTCATGTTAAAGAGGTAATTTTTTTGGTTTGCATATAGTTTTGCCAATTTGTGCTTGTACAGTCATAGCTTCCTAATACAGATACTACATTTCATTTTCCCCTCTCTATCAGGTTCCTTTTGCACGATCATCACTCAACCATGATGACATATTTATTTTAGATACAAAATCTAAGATATTCCAATTCAACGGATCAAATTCAAGTATTCAGGAGAGGGCTAAAGCCCTTGAAGTTGTGCAATATCTTAAAGATACCAACCATGAGGGTAAATGTGAAGTAGCCGCAGTTGGTAAGTTGACCTTTTGACAAAAGGGTTTATTTGTGCTTAAATGTTCAAGGTCCAATATTCTTTCAGAATTATAATCTAGTCTTCAAACAGAGGATGGAAAGTTGATGGCAGACGCTGATGCTGGTGAATTCTGGGGTCTCTTTGGTGGATTTGCTCCTTTGCCAAGGAAGACATTTTCTGAACTTAACGGGAAAGATTCTGCGTCCACTTCAAAATTGCTTTGGTAATATATCATAGGTGACAATCGTAGCGAATTTTAAGTTTTTTTAAGGAATGCTATCTTTCACGGTTATGTTGTAGCATGTCTACTTTTTCGTCGGCTGAAATGTTTTTCTTT
The DNA here is from genome assembly GCA_015476505.1 of Urochloa ruziziensis. NCBI lineage: Eukaryota > Viridiplantae > Streptophyta > Magnoliopsida > Poales > Poaceae > Urochloa > Urochloa ruziziensis. The sequence continues at coordinate 32,928 of WEIB01000156.1, forward strand.
TCCTATTTTTGTTGTCAGTATCAATAAAGGCCAAGTAGCACCTATTAATTGTGAAACTCTGACAAGAGAGCTACTAGATTCAACAAAATGTTACCTGCTAGACTGTGGTTCTGAAATTTATGCCTGGATGGGTAGAGAAACAACTCTCGAAGAGAGGAAACGAGCAGGCTCTGCTGCTGAGGTAACATTTTCTTGCTTCTGCTATCTTGATTTAGTACTTGTAATAAATTGGCTGGACCTTTTGTGAACCATCCACCATAAAGTCCACAATTTAGGCAAATTTAGGGGAAAAAGAGGGCTCTAGGAGAGGTGTACTGCAGATGCAGTAAACTTAAGACCCACCACCAGTGTGGCTCCTAACCAGATATTTGACTAAGTGTTGCAGCTAATGTGGATAAGTATGAAAAGCTAGGCATCTAACTTGAAATTACCTATGAAAGAATTCAGGCTCACCCAAATCAATAATATAGAGTTCCTATGGCGAATATTGACTCTGTTATTGTAGTGATATTTGTGAGGTAAATTAAAGTTTGCGTGCAAGAGAAGCCCTTTTAACCAGTTCAGGTTTAGTTATTGGCTAATTCATCATGACTGACGACATGGGTTTTCAACATGTTCTATATCCCTGGTGTTGCAGATTACTAAGCCACATACTTAGTTAAAAATCATCATCTTAGATAGACGCACTGGCATTCCAGTTTTTCTCCTTTTCCATTTACTTCATACGCCTTAAACAATTATTGCCTTTTTCTTTCTTACCTCTGCAGGAATTACTACGTGAAGGAAACCGGCCAAAATCTCATATTATTCGCCTCATGGAAGGATTTGAGACTGTTGTATTCCGATCAAAGTTTGATAAGTGGCCCAAGAAAGCTGATGCAGTTGTGTCAGATGAAAGCCGAGGGAAAGTGGCAGGTTAGCATCTGGGTCGCAAATCTTTACTTTTTTTTTCGTTTTATTTGCCATTACTGATGTTTGTAATTAAATTTCCTTCTGTAGCTCTTCTCAAGCGACAAGGATTTAATTTTAAGAGTCCAGCAAAAGCTGCACCTGTAAAGAAGCAAGAGCCTCAACCTCAAATTGATTGCACTGGCAATTTACAGGTCAGTAATCTTCCTTTCTTACAAAAGATTTTGCTACCAGACTGCATTCAGTTATAGCTATTGATTTATCATTTACTGAGCTCTTCTGATAATAAAACCCATACCCTGGAATAAGGTTGTTAGTTAGCACAAATCTACCTGGAAGGGTTTAGTTGCAATAACAAGATGAGATGTAATGTTGTTTTCAGCACTGCAAAGAATATGGGAAAAAAGTTTTTGTACAAGTCTTTTGCTGTTCTTTCAGGACCACTTGTGTTTTGATTGGCCAAGGCCAAGTAAGAAATTACTTGTTATATAATAGGCTGATACATTTGCACAATTCCTGCCATTGGTATGGATTTAAGAAGTCAGTGGGGTTTGCTTGTTAGTTTGTGTGTGTGTTGGAGGAGGAGGAGGAGGAGGAGGGGGGGGGGGGGGGGGGGGGGGTTGTTGTGCTCCTCCTGAACCTGAAAACAACGAAGAATCTTGCATTCCTCGTCTCTCTAAACTGCGTGCCTTAAAAGGCGCTTTCTATGACATGGCTAAAAGAACTACTTAAAACCAGGCCAGGGGGTAGTTTTTCTGGTTTTGATAGTTTAGGGGCACAATCAGATTCAGTGAAGTTCTGGGGTGTAAAATAACTTGATTGGTTCCAAAAGTTTGCTCTTAGTGTTCATGCATTTACTCGCTTCAGACTTTCCCTACTATAACAGTAAATCTGAAGTACCCTATATCTTTCAGGTTTGGCGTGTTAATGGTAGTGAGAAAACTTTCCTTTCGTTCTCTGAGCAATGCAAGTTCTACAGTGGAGACTGCTATATCTTTCAATACACCTACCCTGGAGAGAATGGAGATGAATGCCTTATTGGTACCTGGTTTGGAAAGAAGAGTGTCCAGGTAAACTGTTTTATGCAATTCCATTTGTTGTATTTCCACGTATGATTGATACATTGCCATGGCAACTTATCATTATTCGGTGCATATCTGTACTGTATCAGCTATTTGTTTTCAGTCACGTCAGAAAATAAAAATGCATTCGCCGTTCTAGCTGAATCCATACCTTTTTAAAAGAAATATTAAGCCTTATGTTTCCCCAGACCCCACCTTGCGTGGGAGCTTTCGCACTGGCTTTGCCCTTTTATATATATACATTATTGATAATATACTGTGCATGTTCTCAAAATTAGTCAGACCGTACCACTTTGTGGCAATAAAAAATGGCTTTATGAGTAAGCATCCAACTTTGAATTATTCTGTCTTGCTGTAATCGACATTTATAAATTGTGGACATATTATTCACTCTTTCCTGAGGACCATTCATTCATTACCTTTTTGACACTTTTGTTTCTTTGTTAAATACTATCAAGTTGGATAGTAGTTACTTAACCATGTGGTTCCTTTTCCCACATATAAACAGGAGGAAAGGAGTGCAGCCACTTCACTTGCAGACAAGATGATCGAGTCTTTAAAATTCCAGGCTGTTCTGGTTAATATTCTTCCTGTTTTATCTTATAGAAGATTTTTTTAAACCTCAGATAAATATCCCAGCCTCATTTTCTTTGGTTATCACAGGTTCGCGTTTATGAAGGGAAGGAACCCATTGAATTTTTCCCAATATTTCAGAACTTGGTTATATACAAGGTTGGTGTTTAGCCAAATTCATGTGACTATGCTTCTGCAAATTCTTTCTACTTAAAGTGGCAATATGATTGATGCATATATTTCAACATTTCCCCACTTCTACAGGGTGGTACGAGTACTGGTTATAAGAAATTTGTCTCAGAAAATGACATCAAGGATGATACCTATTCAGAAAGCGGGGTTGCACTTTTTCGAGTTCAGGGCTCAGGTCCAGAGAATATGCAAGCTATTCAAGTTGATACGGTACTTTGTCTTTATTGTCTCTTCAACGAGACATTATTGCTGTGTTATGGCCATGCTATCTTAGTGGATTTTGTAAAAGTTGTGACAATGCTATGATTTTTATTACCAGGCAGCATCATCGCTGAACTCTTCTTATTGTTATATATTACATGATGGAGATACAGTATTTACATGGATTGGTAATCTAAGCTCATCAATGGACCAAGAGCTTGCTGAGAGGCAGCTGGATGTCATCAAGGTATGTCGACCAAATGAACGCTCTGTTATGTTGCTGCTGCACTCTGATGAACTCATCATCCACATGATAATAGGCCTCAGTTGTGTTTATTTTTCTATTATTCTAGCTTGATGGCAACCAGTGGATACTGGATAATGGTTCGATGGCTGACTAGTATCTGCAGAGCCATCTAAGCTAAAAATTTTCTAAAGGCAGTTATAGGTTACTGCATCATGATGACTGACTAGCTACTACAACCATTTATTGCATCTGTACTAATATGTCTAATATGCTGCACATATTAACTGAATATTATCTTGTGATTTATTTGCACATCATAATATAATATAATTTACGCATCCTGGTTAGCGAGTTGCTTTTCCTACATCAGTTTCCTGTCTAGCATCAAATGTACACCATGTGGGACAGATGTCACAGATGTTGTTACAAAATGAACATAATGATTACATTGCACTAAATCATCAGTTCATCACTTCTCAAGTTGTCTGGTAGATATGCTTCCTGATCATATCTTCCCAACTTGCATATTACCTTATTAATTGCTTTTGTGTAACTGTATGTTACTACAACACTAACCCTCATCCACTATATTATGTGCAGCCAAATATGCAGTCCAGATTGCTCAAAGAAGGATCAGAATATGATCAGTTTTGGAAGCTACTAGGTGTCAAGTCTGAGTACTCCAGCCAGAAGATTGTGAGAGATCAAGAAAGTGACCCTCATTTGTTTGCTTGTACATTTTCAAAGGGTAAGATAATCCAAAACTGCCTACTGCATTTGTTGATTATTATAATTCATTGTACCTTACTTATCTGCATGTCCTCTTCTTGAACCTTTTTTTGTTCTGCTGGATGCTTGGGATGAGAAGGGGTGCTTAAGGTAAGTAATGCTGAAGTTTATGAATTGTTATCCTGATAATTGTCAATAGTGTGATGAATAATTAATGCTGATGAGCTGATTTTGTAGGTTAGAGAAATATTCAATTTCACTCAAGATGATTTGATGACGGAGGACATATTTATTTTGGACTGCCATTCATGTGTATTTGTATGGGTTGGACAACACGCGGACACAAAAATACGAGCACAAGCTTTGAACATTGGAGAGGTATATGGTAGATTTATTTTGTAGAATACTATAAATGAGAAGGCAAATTAAGTTTTTCAAAGTTTTAAGTGGATTGTAAAACTATTATTTCTGGCAGAAATTTCTAGAACTTGACATTCTAATGGAGAATGTATCACGAGAAACGCCTCTCTATGTCATCACTGAAGGAAGCGAACCCCAATATTTCACCAGGTTCTTCACTTGGGATTCAGCAAAATCAGCAGTAAGCTTCCCTTCTGGATTATATTGCCTTTGGTGTTGTGTAAACATCACATGCTGAATTCACCTTTTTATCTTATGGATGTTTCAGATGCATGGTAACTCGTTTGAAAGGAGGCTATCTATAGTGAGGGATGGAGTGAAACCAAGAGCAGATGTAAGATTTCTGAATCCAGTATTGATAGTTATATCATTAGACAGTTGGGACAATAGGAGTGCCTGAATGGATCAACAATCAGTCTAAAGGAGGTCAAAATAAAATAAGAAACTGTATGAAGTGCAGTATCTATTGTGTATCTGTTTCGAGTTATGATAGCATTATGTGTTGGCACATCTGTTTGCAGAATGTATATTGATTAGTGTCTACTGCATAACCTTATGAAGCAATTGATGTTAGTTATTTACATTTTTGTTGAAGTCATGATAACGAAAGGCTAACTATCCCTAGTCAGAAATCAAATTTTGGTATTTCTAGATATTTTGTGTTGTGCATGACATACAAGGTACTCCCTCCATTCCAAATTATAGGTCATTTTGGCATTTCCAGATACATAGTTTTATGTATGTATGTAGAGTATGTCAGATGAGTAAAAGTATTTATATTCTATATACTTAGAAATGCCAAAATGGCCTATAATTTGAAATGGAGGAAGTAGTAACTTGGAATGGAGTAGCTGGTAGGACATGCATTCACTGTGTTTAGTTTAGTTTCCTAATGTGTTTTTCCTTATAATGAGGCTAATCCTTGTCTATACATTTTTTAGAAACCAAAAAGAAGAACAACAACATCAGCACACACTGGAAGGTCTAGTGTACCTGATAAATCTCAACGTTCCAGAAGCATGTCATTCAGTCCTGATCGTGTCAGAGTCAGAGGAAGATCGCCTGCTTTCAACGCATTGGCTGCTAACTTTGAGAACCCAAGTGCCCGGAACCTGTCAACTCCTCCACCAGTTGTTAGAAAACAACCTCCAAAGCCTGTATCCCCTGATTCTTCAAAGCCGCCTCCGAGGACTACTTCAATCGCTGCGATTTCTGCTTCTTTTGAGCGGCCTAAGGCAACTCTAATACCAAAGTCAATTAAAGGTATGCTAGCATCCTTAGAAAGGGTAGTAGTATTTTACACTTCAGTCATGGGTTTTCTTACATTCTATGTTTTTTCGGTGTCAAGCGAGCCCTGACGCAAACAAGCCCCAAACTGAAGCAAGCAAACCTAAACCAGAGACAAATGACAAGGAAAGTAACCCTACAAAGGATAGTCAAGTTGCAACTCCAGCAGCACAAGATGTAAAGGAGAGTCAGGCGGATGGTGTTGAAGAAGGGCTTGTATACCCATATGACCGCCTGAGGACATCTTCCACCAATCCTGCCACAGACATTGATGTAACCAAGCGGGAGGTAAATCCTGCTGTCCTTATGATACCATTGCCTAACCGTCACAACACTGAACCCCTAACACTACTATACTTGCACCTTGCAGACATACCTGTCTTCGTCAGAGTTCAGAGAAAGGTTCGGAATGACAAAGGAGGCTTTTGCGAAGCTACCAAAGTGGAAACAGAATAGGCTCAAGATTGCTCTTCAGCTGTTCTGAAACCTGCTACTGTGAAACATCCTGCGTTTTGATTGCTTAGTCAAAGCACAATGACGTGACCGGTTCAAAGGTAAAGCCATTTTTTCGGCCACGGGCACTCTGCGATCTCTCGCGGTCACTGCAGCAGCAGTATGAGTCGTCGAAAGTGTAGCCTACCAGGATCAAGGGGTCCTTGGTAGGTTTTGGAGGGGCAAGTCCAGTGAGTTTTTAGCTGCTCATGCTCCTGAATTGTGTTGTTCGCTGACAATTTTCATGTGCAATGACTTGTGCCAGATCGCTGCATTGGCGATCGGTCACTCCAATTCTTTCCTACCCAACGTCACAGGTTTGTTTGTGAGCTTGCAAACCTCTTTTTCTTTTCCCCCCGTGAAGCCTCATATTTGTTCTATTTTTTTTAAAGGTAGAGTCCCGAGATAATAAGATATATATATATATGATGTAATTTAGAAACAGTCATGTTGTACAAAAGAGTTTGTAAGATATTTCCGGGCGATGTTGTTTTGTACCTTCAATTTGTTACCTAACAGATCATGCTTGTAAATTGTTCCAGATATATATTGTCTCGCATGATTTTGATGATTTGTTGCCAAGACTGGGGCGGCCCTAGCAAATGACCGTGAGTTGTACACCCTTTTCTTTTTTCTTCGGCAAAAAATTACGAATAGTGTCGTCTCAACTCTTAAGCCTACTATCATCTCTCTTGTCTATGATGCTATATCAAGCATACACAAAATTGAATTTGTGTGAATTGTTACCCCCTCAATCCAAGTCCTCAAAGGAGGATTATTCGAGCTACAAATTAGATATTCTTCTTCTATTTCTTTTTGTTCGTTGTTTTGCTAGTGCAAATCAGCGATTTCTGATACCGTAGCTAAAGAACATGTGCTTAACTAGTTACTTCTTGTATTATCATCGTGGCATGATATATCTTCATTCTTCAGTATTAGATTCTTGAAGCCGAGAAGTGTTTCCATTGTATGTCCGAAGCCGAAAAATATGTCCATTATTACATCTAAAAAAACTTTACATGCTTGATCTGAAAAGAAAATAATAAAAAGGCAGAGCTGAGATTCGCCGAAACGGGCCGGAACTAGAGATGCGTCAGCCCATGCTCGGCCCACCATCGAGCGCTACAGGCCCACAGCCCCTCCCCTCCCTCTCCCTCGACGCAGCGGCGCCGGGATCGCCGACCGAAACCTCTCCCTTGCTCCCGCCCGGCCGCCGCAGCCGAGCCGCCGCCCGTACGCCGCCTCCACATCCATTACGCACATGCTCCTCCGCCTCGCTCACTCCCGCGCGCACCACCGCCTCATCCTCCCCGTATCACGCGCTCTCTCCACCGCCTCCGCTCCCGCTCCCGCTCCCGCCACCACTCCACCCGCCGCGCCGCCGCTCTCGGCCGCGGACCTCGAGCTCCTCCTCCGCCGCGGCCACTACTCCGCCTCCACCCGCCGCTTCCACTCTCTCCTCCCCCTCCTTTCGCACCCCTCCCTCCTCCTCTCCTCCGCCCTCCACCTCAGCCGCCGCGCGCACCCCTCCCTCCCCACCCCGCCCCAACCCCCACCCACCGCCGCCGCCGCCGCCGCGGACGCGCTCTCCTCCCCTTCCTCCCACCTCCGCCTCCTCATCCCGTCCCGCCTCAAGGGCCAGCCGCTCCCATTCCCCACGCTCCCGCTGCGGCTCGCCATGCGCGGCGCCGCGTCCGCCCTCGACGCCGTGTTCGCCCCTCGCGCGGCCACCTTCGCCTACCGCGGCCGCCACGCCGCCGTCCGGTACGTCAGGTCCATCCCCAGCGCGACCTGGTTCTTCCGCGTCGCCATCCAGCGGCAGCGCTTCGGCCCCCGCCACGTACGCCGCCTGCTCGACGCCATCTCCGGTAAGGTCGATGACCCCGGTTTTCTGGAGTACCTGAACGAGCTCTTCGTGTCTGATGCGGTCGCGTTTGAGCTCGGCGGCTGCGAGCTCGGGCGCGGGCTGCCGCAGGAGTCGGAGCTCACAGCCACGCTGGTGAACATATTCTTCGATCCTGTGGACAGAGAGTTGATGGCCGTCCGGGAAGAAGTTCACAAAAAGAATCCTAGAATGAAGGATGACAACGTGCTTCATACACCTGTGAGAGTCTATGCAGTTCGGTATCTCGATGATATTCTGGTTGTGACGTCCGGGTCGAAGATGCTCACGATTGAGATCAGGGACAGGATCATTGCAGTGTTGGAGAGGGATTTGGAGGTGAAAGTGGACAGGCTGGGCAGCTCAATCCATAGTGCTGTGTCGGAGAAGATTGAGTTCCTGGGGATAGAATTCCAAGCTGTGCTACCATCAGTCCTGCACCCACCCATGTCAGAGAAGGCGAAGAGGGCAAGGAAGAAGTATCTGAAAATGAAGGCAGAGAAGGCGCAGGAGCTGAAAAATGCACGGGAGACACGGCGGAAGAAGCTTGGCTTGAAGATACTGAACCACTTGTTCAAGAGGGTGAGGAGGGGCGAGGAGTTTGAATTCGATTTCCGGATTGAGAATGAGGTGCAGCTAGTGTTCAAGGATTGGGCAGAGGCGGCAGTGGCTGAATACTTCAAGTCACAGGAACATTGTGAATATTGGCACCGGCTGCTTGCATCAGGTGATTTCTTGTCATTGGCTAGGGTGAGAGATCAACTTCCACCTGCTTTGGTGGACTCATACGATAAATTTCAAGAGGCACTTGACAGGTTTCTGATGCCTATGAGAGGCCATGACATGGCAGAAGAAGAGGAGAGGCTAGCAGAGGAGGAAGAAGAGAAAGAATACGAGAAGAGGACTGTTGAGGACTTGACAGAGTTGAAGATGAGGGCCAATGTGCCAATAGAGCTTGTAAGGAAGGCAGTAAAGCTAGCTGGATTCACAAACTCCATGGGCCGGCCACGGCCAATCAAGCTACTTCTCTGTTTGGATGATGCAGATATCATCAAATGGTATGCTGGTGTCGGAAGAAGGTGGCTAGATTTTTTCTGCTGTTGTCGGAACTTCAAGATGGTCAAGACTGTTGTCAGTTATCATTTAAGGTTCTCTTGCTTCTTGACACTAGCAGAGAAGCATGAGTGCACTAAGAGGCAAGCAATTAGCCATTTCACAAAGGATTTAAAAGTAGCAAATGATGATGGGGTAGCAGAAGTGCACTTCCCAACGGAACGGGAGATCAAAATGATGGGTGATAAGAACTTGTCTGATCCAAAGCCTGTGGATGGTGCCTTGACAATGATGTTGGTGAGATTGGCAGTTGATGACACTTCACATCCATGCTTGACACATTTTTGTGCAAAAACCGACACTGTGATTTACAGAATACGCTTGCTGCAAAATCGCCTAAATGTTGATCCGCTGAATGAGAATAAGTGGGTCCACGGGCTAAGTGCCATTCATGAGAGCCTGAACAAGAAATGTCTCTCCTTGTGCTCTATGCATGCCAGTGATCTTCTTCTTGGCAAGATTACTCTTCAAGATATTGACTGTACTCAATTTGTTGATGTGGAATGAGAAAAAAGGGTACTTACACAATGCCTCTTGCAGCTTGTAGCTCATTCAGTATTGCAGGTTGTGCGGGTTGGCTCAATATAATTGGTTGTGCGGATTGGCTCGGATGTCAGCCATTCGGGCATACATTATATCTGTAATTGGTTCAGGTCAAATTGTAAGATTCTGTTTTCACCCTGTGATTAAATGGGTCAAAGGTTCATTAGGTACTCTACCTGTTATTTTTATTTGACACTTCTGACTTTACAAGGTTGCCAAGATGATTTTGTAGCTAATAACTTTGTAACTTCATATTAATATCTAATTTGCATTAGAATTTTAACTGAGAAATCCACTTGTGCAAAACTTTTGTGCAGCTCTCCCATGATTTAGCAGTATGCATTTTCCTTGTTATGACATTGTTTGATGTACTTAACGCATATTGTTGTGCATAATTTTTTTGCTTATAATACTAACAATGGGCCTATTAATGTGAGGATTTTAAGTCATATAATCCCTTAGTGCTTATGCAAGTTTATTATTGCAGTGGACTTGCCCCAGACAACTTCAACCATCTCAAAATAATTCATTCATAATTCAAGGGTCTATCTCTGTCTGCCTGGCTGGCTTACTGATATCTAAGTATCCTAGCAGTGAGTATGATGGCCAGGTAAGATTATCAAGTTGTCATGTTACTTTTTGCTAGTGTTATAAGTATATAATGAATAAATTATTAAAATTGGTATCTACATCACTACATCAGCATCAAGCAGTTTGATCTTAGCAGGATGATGAGTACACACTATTATGTAGCTTGAAAGAAACTTGCTATCTTCAGTACTGCTTTTGACATCCCTATTATCAACTTCTTCAATCATGTTGAAATCATTTGCGCAGGACCTGTCTGCTTGTCTCCTTGAATAATTATCAGATGCAAATGGCATGTTTGCAGTATAGAAATTCTTGAGACCGTCATTTTCCGAACACTACAAAACTTGCTGGAATTTTTATATGGAAATTTCTGAACACTACAACACTAGCTGGAATTTTTCTATGTTTACATGATGCTGAGCAGGTTTTACTTGGTAGTTAGTGCATGTAATCATCGTACAACTAATGCATAGTATAAATATGAAGAAATGCTTACTTCTTCTGCATAAGAATTCCATTAGTATCAACCAAGACTATCTTTATAGTCAAGATGCATCAATCATCATCATACCCAACTGATGGAATCCATGGTCAAAGTGGTTCCTGCTTCTCCCTCACATGGCTGTGGGTTTGCATGCTGAACCTGAAGCCATTTGCGATGATTTCCCTTGTCTACAATAATACACAGTCCTCTTAGACATCATAGCCTTCCAAGTGCTTTCCCTTATATCCTTGTCGTGGCAGAAATTGCTAACAACCATATGCATGCATAACATTGCTCCTGGACTATGCAACGTGCTGCATCCTCCATGTGGCACCTACCGAACTGTTTCTGTTTGTGGTGCCGCATCATGGATTAGCAACAGGATACTCTGGGCCCTCTTAAGAGACTTCTGATACCCCTCATTTTGGACACATGAGAAAGGGGGATCGGGTCCATGGAATTGAGAAACAGCATATTCATTTGCATGGCCAGGCAGCAGCCAATATTACATGATTGCTCTTATGTGCAGTGCCTCCATGCCATCCACGCGGACAGCAGGGAAACCTGGTGGTTCCCACGGTGAAGCCGCGTCGTCACTTCAAATCCACATCACCTCAAGCTGCAGTATTCACATTGTGACTGCAAAGTGGAGATCACATCGTCGTCTACTGCAAAGAGCAAAGATCGCTAATTTGAACAAATAGTAATCAATTTGCCAATAATAGATGTTCCCAAGCCTGTCATTGCATAGTGTTCTGCAGATCTGTACGTGAGGTTGAGGCGAAGCTTTGGAGGGTCGGTCGTCCGCTTTACATCCCGGAATGGGCATGAACAGTTCCATTTCCAGAAACACAGTTCTTTGTAGAGCTGCATGGAAGTCAAACTGTTCACAGCAGTCTAAAATAAGGTACATTTGCATGTTCATTTCCATTTCCCCTAACAATAATTGAATTCTACATTAGCATAATTTCACAAGGTTGTTGCCGAATCTTATCCGGTTAGCATAATACCATGTTCTTTCTACAGATAGTCGCTGACAGCACACTGATCCATCTATTCGATAGCCTGCACGGCACGCACCTTGCCGCTTTGGCACTGCTGCTGAAACTGAAAGGCTGGCTGGGAGCTCAGAAACATTGTGGAGGCTCGTCGTTTCACACCGCGGCCATTGGAATATTGTGCCGGAACGAGTAAAAGAATGCCCCACTTGTCAACGACCCACTTGGCACGGCATCTCTACAGGCTACAGGATCAGGATTCAGGATCCCGGAACGATTCGGGTGGAGCACGTGAAGCTCGTCGCATGCCCCCACGCGCGGTACAGCCTGAGCTGAGCTGAGCTGAAGCTGAGCCAATCCATCCACCCAAAGCTCCCGGACCTCCCAACAACCAAGAGACACGTCATGCGTCCCAACTGCCAAATCACAAGCGGAACCAGAGCGGAACAACAGGCTCAAATCGTAAGTAAACCGGCTCTTTCAATCGCTGTTGCCCCGGTTTGTTGTCGGCTGAATTACTAGGGAGTTTGGAGATGGAACTTGAATTTACTAGACGACTACACTACTTTTGCGTGGACACATGGTTTTGACCTTTGGTTTACACGCATAGGTGCACTTTGGCTTACAATTCTACGCAAAAGCTTTGTGACGTACCGTGGTTTTGCAGATTCAAACCACGTGAATGCTAGCCGTAATCCTAACGTCAAATTGCCACGTAAAAGGTCCTTGTAAAAATAAAAATTGAAACCTTTTTTTCAATTGAACATATAACTAAATTCAAGTGTGAACACCCAAAAAAAAAAGGAGTGAGGAAAGCTCATAGATTCTTCTGGAATGGACAGATTCAAATGAAACGCTCTAGTATAAAAGAGTAGGCTAAGTCATTCATTCACTCAACGATAATAATGTACCAAATCCCAAAGGCCAAAGATGGTTAAGGAAATTTGTACTATGTTTCAAGCCATATAAACACTCTGCTGGCAAAGGGGGCAAGTAGGGTACATTGGGAGAGATCGGCTCAGAGAGGCAGAGGCAGGCTCCTCGCGAGCCTGCAGCGGCCGGCCTCAACCACGGCGCGGCTGGGCGGCCGGCCCCGGCGGCCGGCCGAGCCGTGCGGCGGCGGCAGCGGCGACGCCCGGCAGCCGGCGAGCCGTCGGCGGCAGCGGCAGCAGCAGATCGGGACGCGCGTCATGGCGTGGTGGCGCGCGAGGGTGGTCGCGCCCGTGCGCCGCGCCTGGCTCGCCGTCGCCGCCGCCCGAGCGCGCGTCCGCAAGGGTGGTAAGCGACCCCTTGCTTCTCCTCGAGCTCTACTTAGTACTGCAGCTTAATCGTGTTCCTCGAGTGATTCGGTAGCAAAAACTTAGAACAAGAGCAACAGCTGAATTACTGGTTGATGGCATGAATACCTTTGCAGAAACGCTAGCTACTAGCAGCCACGTTTAGGATTTGCATAATGTCATCGAAAGTTTGAGCTCTTTACTTTGATTCCTGCATGTTAAAGGTGAAGATTCTTTTTGGAGAGGAACACGCAACTGTTTGCAATGTCGGCAGATCTATTAACCGCAGACCCGCAGTAGAAGTGTAGAAGTAGAACAACACAGAGTTTGAGCTAGGCTTTGTTGGTTTCTTGAAACGCGCAAAGGAAAAAAAAATAGAAAAGATCACCACAAGAAACAAACAAATCATTTAGCGATCGATAATGGTCCCTGCGCGCCAAGATTCATGGCAACGCTATCTTTTGTGCCTCCAACCGTATGTGGACAATTAAACCTTGGACCACCCAATCTCCTATGCCAATCCTCGTGATCCTTGTGGTTCATCTTTTGATCTTTACCTCTCAATTTTTCTGCTCTAACTGAAGTTTTGAGCAGTAAGCAGCAACTAATCTTTTTTCCCCTTTTCCCCAAACTGGATCGATCAATGCAGAGTGTGGCATCCTGAACCTTCACCAGGACGTGCAAACCTGCGGGTACGAGGACGTGCAGGTGATGTGGAACATGCTGAGCTCGGAGAAGGAGGCCGCCGCAGCCGTCGCCACCGGCGGGACGCTGCCGAAGCCGCGGAAGCGGCCGTTCTGGAGGCTGCCGCTCTGGCCAGTCCGGCCGCCGCCCCGCACCGCGGCGCAGCGAGACTGATGCAGCGTCGCCGGCGGCGGCGTCGTCAGATAAAAATGTTACCGCTCTGGAAGTTCTGCAGTGTGGCCGGCTTCCATGGGCGAGAGTAGCAGGGACACCATGGTCATCATGGCACGTCGTCCTCCACCACCTTCCCCCTCGCTGAGGCCTACCAAAGATTGCGAGGTGCGCAGGTATGGAACTGGAAGGTTCGTTGTGCATAGAGTAAAATGCACCAGTGGTCCATCAACTTGTAGGAAGGTGTCACTTAGGTCCATCAACTCTGAAAGTGCATTTTTGGGTCCATAAACTTTTTAAGTGATTCACTGTAGGTCCATACCCCTTCGTTTATGTTTGTATTTTACAAAAGCCTCCCTCTATTTCTTTTTCTTTCACATGGATAGCCTCACGCTGCCGTTCATGCCGACCAGCGACAATGCAAAAGAGTACCAAGAACGCAAGAATATGCGGGCGCTGCGGCCGCTAATAACAGCGCTGCAACAGCGACGCGAGGTGGTTCTTGGTATGGCCGTGACACGAGGCCGCGAGCAAGCACGCTGGCGGCATCTGGTAGGTCTCGTCCCTCAACATCGAGAGATCGAGGACGGTGTCCTCAGCTCAACGAGCACGCAAGTGGTGGCCGGCGGCATGGGCCTCATCGATTGGCTGCATACTCACGCGGATGAAGCTGCTCAAATTAATCGCCAGATTACACAGATTAGAACCTTTTTTTGGATGGATAGTGGCCGAAAGCACGGCGGTGCTGTTTTCAATTGGAAGGTTCCAATAAAAATTCAGGAAAGCATGCACCGTGGGGGCGGCCATGGGGTTGCAACGCCGCTAGTGTAGGACGAATGCTCAGGACAGGAGTGCGGCGGACGGGGGCTCGTGATGGCGCGGTGAGGGTAGGCAGGAGTAGTGGCACGGTGGCACTCGGCAGCACTGCAGCAGCGGCACCATGCGTAGAAGGCGATGAGGTTGTCGATCTGCTTGGCGGCGCCGAGCTGGTGCTGGTCTGCTTGAAGCCTTGAACGGCGGCACTGAGCTGTTGCTGGTCTGCTTGAAGCCTTGAACGGCGGCGCAGGGTTGAACGGCGGCGCAGGGTTGTCTATGTGAAAGAAAAAGAAATAGAGGGAGGTTTTTGTAAAATAAAAACATAAACGAAGGGGTATGGACCTCTGGTGAATCACTTAAAAAGTTTATGGACCCAAAAATGAACTTTCCGAGTTGATGGACCTAAGTGACACCACCCTACAAGTTGATGGACCTCTGGTGCATTTTACTCTTGTGCATAAAAGGCTTGCCTGTTGTACAGTTGGGGACTAAAAGCGTTCGTGCAAGCTGTGCGACTTGTGTGTGCCGTCTGATGAACATGGTATTGGCAGAGGCCCAGAGCATGGGTGCTTCGCTTATCAGTCTGAATAACCCATCTGTTTGTGCCATGGAATGTTGAATGAAGAGGGTGTATCTGTAGCTCTTCACGGTACAAGTTATGGCCTTTATCCTGTTTGGTTAGCAGCGAAATCCAAGCCAAATTTTGGTCACCAAATTGGTGGCCATAATTTTGATCAGCTTTGGTCCTCAAGTTCATATAGAGTGGACAAAGTAGAGGACTACTAAGCCCAGTCAGAGCAGCAGAGCACCAAGCCGAATTTTCATCGTCTGTCGGCCCACCAGCAGGCACGAGCCGCACCTACCAACCACGAGGGAGGCAGCCCACGAGACTTTCGCGTGGAGCAGGCCAGAAAAATCGGGCTGCGGCGGATTTAGACACGAACTGGCCCAGAAGTTACGAATTTACGATGCCGTAGCCCAAGCTAGCAATTTTGAACAAGAAGGCAGGAGCAGCAGTTCTAAATAAAAAATAAAAAAAACAGCACCGTATTCTGTCTGCATCTGAGAATCGAGCTGCACCTGCCTAACTATAAACGTTGATTGGCAGTGCTTCCTCGATTGTATATTTTTATTTGCTTGATGTTATAAGAAGAAGAAGAAGAAAACCATGCCTGAGCTTATATAGCACATGAGCTTTTTCATCCCCCCATTGAAAACGTTACCCGACACATGAGCCTATATAGTACAACGTGTCAATTCATATTGAAATAAATGTACTAGATGCATAAATTTCAAATTGTGCTACTGCATGCCGGCGTGCAAGTTCCACACATCCATCCTGTCCGATCTCCAGCCCTCAATCAGTGAAGCGCGAACGGCCGCGCCCATATGCCCCTGCCCTGCCGGAACATACACGCGGTGTGTATGCATGCGCGCCGCGCCGCCGGTCCGGGACTCCAGCCGGGCCAACGCGCGTGGGTGGGCCCCCGCGCGTCGGGCCGGGCAGCCGCTGCCACACCGACCAGGAGAGTGCTAGCGTTTTTTTTAAGGGGGAAATGTACTGATCTAGCATGTTACACTGGTCCGTTTACAAACATTACCTAGTACCTTAAAGAAAAGGAAAATTAGAACGAAGTTCAAAACTCTTTATCATCTTCCTCAAATCCCTTAGGGATCCGTTCGTCACCGCCGCCGAAGCCGCTTCCCAATCGTCGCCAGACGCCAGAGCCAAACTTCACAAGGTGAAGGCCGCAGAGGAGGGCTTACTGCTAGGCGAAACAGCCGAGTACGCTGCCTCCCAGGCACATCGGCCAACTCCGGCACCCACGACGCAACATTCGTTTCCAACGCCAGCAACCCGAGCAAAGCTCAGATTTTCACCAAAGATCATCTTCCTCGAGATTAACAGGGTCAACAACATCATCACCTGAAGAAGACGACGATGTGCCAGCCCCGGGCTCCTAGACAGGTCTCCCCAGCCTCTCCAGTAGCGTCGGAGAAGATCGCCACCGGAGAACGAAAGAAACTGGGAGAAATTATTCCTCTGCAACGCCGTCGCTTCTGCATCGCCGACGCCGCCAGGAAAACCAAGCCGCAGAGGAGCCACGCTCCTCCGGCAAAACCTAACTCCACCGCCGAGCATCGACGATGAGCAAACCCTAAACTTAGATGGACTCGATTAGGACTCGATCTACTAAAGGATGGACCCCCGCTCCCCTCGTCACCGGCTAGGAGGCCAAGGACGAGAAAGAACGGGGGCAGAGGTGAACGGCGGCGGCGGCGGATCCGCCCGTGTCGCCCCTGGGGGCGACGCGGGGGACAGGGGCGGCTACGGGGATTTTTGGCTCGGAGAGTGCTAGCACTTGGACAGGCAGTAGCAAACCATCTCGTCTCAGATCCGCTCGCACTACGAGAAAACTCTACGTTGGTGCATTCACGTTAGTG